>JARJUX010000082.1:0-116159 GCA_030789285.1 Arthroderma sp. MBC 929
ATTAAAATATATACAATAAATATTTAATAAATTCTTCAAAGAGAAATAAGGCAAACGAACGGCTTCTGCCAGCAGAATTTGGAGATGTTGAATTAGATGCGATCAGCTTGAAGAAACTCCGAGATGAACAAACACAGCAAACTGTGTTGTGAAGTTCCACGTGACAACACTCTATCCCAACATCAAGATCGCCGCGTTGTAGAAAGACAGCGAGATGCAACCAACAGACAACCATAAAGAGGCGTCATTAGATAGCTTCACTGAAGCTATATAGGAACAAGATTTCCGTTGTTTGTCTGAGTATGAACCCATAGCTATTCTACGGTCACTCAACTCTACGATGTTGACACTCGTTTCATCGACCGTTGCAACTGTAGTTACGCTACTTGCAGTCGTCGTCCTTACCCCCGCCTTAGCAGGATGGGTGATACGTTTAGCCCTTCGAAGCCTAGGGTGCTTAATAAGGAAGCGAACTCAATGGAGAAAAGAACTAATTCTCTCTCGTGCGAGGGCTGAAGAAGATGACTATCGATCAAAGGCCGCCCGACGACCCGCAGCACCGACAGCCGCCAAAGGTGAGGATGAGGAAGACTGGGAGAAAGTTGAAGGCTACGGCGGAGACAACGGACTCTCTACATCGAGCTCAAGTACGGGTGGGAGCGAGAAGAGCGACTGGGCTGGTGTCGTCGGGTTCTTTCATCCCTTCTGGTATGTCAACAACAGCTGCTTTTTGATATAGATCGGATCCGTCTAACTTTGAGAAAGTAATGCTGGAGGGGGCGGCGAGAGGGTCTTGTGGGCAGCTGTCGATGCTGTCCAAAAGCAATGGCCGAGAGCCACATGCGCAGTCTATACTGGCGACCATGAAGTAGATAAGGCGGCCATGCTGAAGAATATTGAGGTGAGCTGACACTTACACCGAGTCGATATACGCTCAATTCATCGCCTTTGCTAATATTTAATTTAGAGACGATTCAATATCTGCCTTCACCCTCCAACTGTCACCTTCCTTTATTTATCAACTCGCAAATACGTCCTGAGCAGCACCTACCCCCGCTTTACCCTCCTAGGGCAATCTCTCGGTTCATTGATTCTCGGTTACGATGCATTCCATCTTCTAGTTCCCGATATATTCATTGACACCATGGGCTATGCCTTTACGCTCGCGCTCTCGCGCTACCTCTTCCCCTCCGTACCTACAGGGGCATACGTACACTACCCAACAATCTCAACAGACATGTTAGAATCTCTTGATGACACATCAGGCTCACAAGGTTTAAATTCCGGCGCAGGGACCGGGTGGAAGGGTTCGGTCAAAAGGCGCTACTGGCATTTGTTTGCTAGGTTGTACGGTTGGGTAGGCAGTACCATCGATGTAGTCATGTGCAATTCATCCTGGACCTCAGCACACATCCAATCTCTATGGCTCCCTACCAGACGCCGCAAAGCGAAGGAATTCCCATCACCCACCGTTGTCTTCCCCCCTGTTGCCGTTTCAGAGTTAGAATCCATTAAAATCGATATACCCAACGAACGAAAAACGCGCCAACCGACCATACTCTACATTGCCCAATTTCGACCCGAAAAAAACCATTCACTTGTCCTCAACGCGTTTTCTAGATTCCTGAGACAACATGAGACCAGCAGCAACTCACCTCCTCCAAAGCTGATACTAATCGGCTCCGTCCGTCACCAAACCTCCGATGAAACTCACATCTACAACCTTCGCCTTCAAGCCCATGAACTCAGGATTCGTGACCACACGACTTTCCTCTGTGACGCCAACTGGCCCACAGTGCTCGATAACCTCCGCCAAGCCTCTATCGGCGTAAACACAATGTGGAACGAACATTTCGGCATTGGCGTCGTAGAATATCAGGCCGCCGGGTTAATCAGCGTCGTCCACGATTCCGGCGGACCCAAGCTAGACATTGTCGTAGATCTAGATGGCGAAGGCGCTACAGGCTTCCACGCCACGACCGAAGAAGAATTCGCTACTGCCTTCGAAACCGCACTGGCGTTACCAGAGGAAGAAAAAGTAGCGATGAGATTGCGAGCACGCAAGTCCGCCCAGAGATTCTCCGGGCAGGAATTCTCGCGTACCTGGTTGACCGAGATGCAGAAACTAGTCGATTTGCAGGTCAGGAGAGCTGGCAGGAACGGGGCAGATTGAGTGTGGAAGAAAGGGGGGAGACCCTAACATATATTCAATTCATTACAATTACAATTACTTTGCTTGAAAGCTGTCTGCTCGCCTTAGGGGGGGACAACATATATATTTCACCAGCGTTTTGCATGTCTAAGTTTCACAGAGGAGCATTGAAAGGAATGATTAGAAATTACATAGAACCATAAACAGAACAATCTTAACACTTGTATATATCTATATTTTTCCTTCCCCTTCATTTGCTCCTTTTTTAGTTCTCTATCAATTGGCGTGTGAAAAAGGCTTATGTTGAGGGTAGAAAATCCCATAGCATGAATATCTCAGGTATGTCTAGGTCCGGTCTCATACATATCCCCATTTGTTGCATTACATTGCATTTCATATGTAGTGGTGTATACATGATAATCCTTTTGCACGATATCAAACCCATCACTGAGCAAAATCATATATCCATAAGTGTATATATAGTAATCAAGTAAAGAATTCCACATAATTCCGAAAACCACAACCAACCCAGATAGAAAGGAAAGACAAGCAGGGGGAAAAAAGAAAGCAAAAAAGTGAGAGAAAGTAAGAGTGTTCGTTCGGGATGGGCTATATGTACAATATATCTCCTGAATGGACTGGGGGAATTTTATTGTTTTTCTCTCTCTCTCTCTCTTTTTTCCTCAGGAGTCATACAGATGAATGTATGTACACGTACATGGTGCGTGATAGCTATAGCAAGGCGTATGGGGAATAGGAAGTTCAAGGGTAAAATGAAAAAAAAAGAGAAGCCTGTGGAAAAGAAACATAAGGATGAGGGTATCCAAAATTCCAGTCAGAAGTCGAATGAGGTATTCGAAACCAGGCAGGAGAGAAATGAAAATCATGCAACAGTAAAATGTGTGATTGGTCTAGAACAAAAGAAAAAAGTACAGGGGGAATAAGGGATGGAATGATAGCAGAAATTCCAAAACAACCAGTACGATCCAAAGGGTGGGGAAAAATTTCGCCGAATGCAAGATAGCAACATAAAACATAGTAACATGAACAAAAAAATAAAAAAAAAATCATAAACAAACCAGGGCAAACCGATGACATTTTACTTCAGGCACAGCTTTTATCTGACTCCGCTGTATTCATTCCAACCCTGCCCCGGGTGGCCCCATGCACCACCCCCGCCAGTGTTGGCGGGGTCAACTCCGACCCCTAATAACTGCTGCTGTTGTTGATGTTGCTGTTGCTGGTCGGAAGGACCCGGGGAATGGGTCGAACCCGCACCGCTCAAGTATCCATCATCATCGCCGAACCCAAACTCTCCACCAGAGCTAGCGTCAAAACTACTGCGACCGCCTATATCGCTGTTCTCGTCTGCTTGGGGAGCTATTTGATCCCATTGTATCGTCTGGAGAGCTGGATATTGTGCTAGGAGAGCCGCGGGAAGAGTAAACCCAGCCGCACGCCCATCCATACCAGGCACAGTCAGTGGTTGGTGTACTGGCTGTAGGTGACCCGAAGCTTGATCCATATGTTGCTGATGAGGTGAGAGTTGCTGCTGCTGTCCTTTATATGTGTTATCACGCTCGATAGCTTCCTCATCTAGCAATGGCTTTATACACACCCGGCCAGCTTCAGAACGGAAATGCCGTCCAAGCGCATCGGCCCGTGCAAACCGTCGGCCACAGCCCCACTGTCGGCCGCTTGTGAGGTCGCCTCTACAAACAAACTTCTTCTCTCCAGAATGTAAGCTCTCGTGTCGCTTTCTGTCATGCTGGCGTGCGAATGCTTTCCCACAAACAGTACAAACGAAGGGTCGTTCATCGGTGTGAGTTCGAAGGTGAGAGCGGAGGTTATATGCCCGAGTGAATTTCTTTGGGCAGAGGTTACACTGGAAAGTAGCCGGGTGCTTCTGTACCCTCTTGGACTCTGTAGTGCTGGAACCAGGTCGTTGAGGATCTGCCAGGCCGAGTATGTAACTCCGATTATCAATTGAAGAAGTGGACTGTCGCCTATTCTTGGCAGCTGGTGAACTCTCGCGAGAAGATGGGGTGCTAAGATTGCCACTGCTACGGCTAAATGGTGAAAGGGAGCGAGGGTCTGGTGTAGGACCGCCCGACAATGCCACCGCATTGAGAGACGAGGGGGGAGTCGGCCGGGTCATGGGGTGACCAAAGGGGTCAGATTTACTGCGGCCTCTCGAACCTCCTTTATTTTCGAGTTAATGTATATTCGCGATTTGAAAGCAAGAGAGTGAGAGAGAGAACTTACGGTTTATCGGTGGGCTCAAGGTATCTCCATCTGCATCCATCTTAGGAGCATCAGTAGTAGACGTTCTAGATGGGGGAGCAAATTCAACGTTAATGGACGGCGGAGTCATCTGGGCAGCCTGACCCATGTCGCCAAGGTTATTATTCAGAGCGGGAAAGCTGGGCAAAGGAGATGTAGACCCATGGGCATGGGACCTAACCATATACGGTTCCTGGGCTACAGAAGAATGGTGGCTGCCCAGCTGCGCCTGGAGTAGGTTGATCTCAGGGTCCAATTCTAAATTGGGCTGTTGTGGAGACAGGCGGGGAGATATATAAGGGCTGTGAGCCGGGCTGAATGCCGGGTGCTGAGCCTGATCTGCCAGAGAGAATCCTTCCATCCCAAAGGCATTGTCGTATAGACTGGGATCATTCTGAGCATGTAGAAGCGGCGAATGGTTGTTATTGTTATTATCTGACGCATCAAAAGACTCATGCTGAGGCAAAAATGGAGAGTGAGAAACCGAAGAAACGTCCGATTCCGATGGAGCTCTATGGCGCTGAAATGACACGCTGCCAAGGACACCTTGCCAATCTGATTGAGCTGAGCTTATATACGCGGCGCTCGCAGGGTCCAATGAAGCATGGCGGGAGTGTTGGGGGGTATAATATGTTGTTCCTGGGCTTGAAATTGGCGAGGCTGGACGGCCAGGGGAAGAGTGGTTATCCGGAGGTATAAGATGTGGCGAAGCAGGGCCACCAGGGGGTGAGGCCATCCTGTTGAAATCAGCAGGGTTGACAGTGTGGCTCATCTGGTTCTGGGCTAATTGGTCCCGTTCGGAGGCCATGATGCCTGAATGCGAAAAATCCGACGTGAGATCGGATTGTGTGAAAGCAGGGAAAGGGTCAAAGCCGGGAGTTGACTCTGAATTGAGTAGACCTGAGAATTGGCCCTCTTCGGTATCTTTCACACCAGAAGACTGCTCGATGCTGGATAGTAAGCTGCCGTCGAAGGACTGTGCGTACTGGTGAGATTGGTCAAAGGAGTGCTCCGGAGCCGACACATGGGCCTCGAAAGATTGGGTGTCCTGCGAAGTCGCAGATAGGTAGGGCGTAGTGAAAAGGTATTGATTGTTGGACGAAGGGATAGTTGGGTCGGTGGAGGTATAAGTAGTTGTCGCAAGGTTGGCAGAAGATATCGAGGGGTCCGGGTTGAGTGAAGCAATTGTGTCAGGGTATTGGATTGGGTGGGTCTGGTTTAAATGCGAGGAGGACGCATTGTTATTGTTGTTTCCTCCCGTTGACGGCGACCTTGCCCTGCTGGGCGGTTGCGATGGTACTTCCATGACGACTGGAAAGCTGTCTGAGGGATACGATACCAGCACCAAGAATAGATCGCAGCAAGGGTTAAGCTTTCTCGTGTCTCGGCTACGCGAATGGCACGCCCACCAAGGCAGCGAAGAGACGAAGAGGGCGTTGTCGCGTCTCGCTGGTGACAGGCCGAGTGAAACGATTGGCAGCGGTCGACTGCTGTGTGTTTTGCGTTCTGCAAACTTGGGGAGGCGGAGTCAACAGGCGATTGTGGCAGTGAAGGCACAGTGAGGGCAGTGGTGGGACGTTTTTATTTTTTTTTAGTACGATTTTGATGGGAGGAATAAATTATGCGTGCAGCTGCAAATCATCTGGGGGGGGTTGTGGTTGATAAGGTGGATAGAAGATGGAGCCTTGGTACTATTGGAGACAGCGGAATGAAATCATGATTAGCCTATGGGGTAAACGAAGCGTTTCAGATCACACAGGAGAGACTCCTTACCTCGCGACGACCGAGTCACAGAGCGATGAGGATGGGAAGGACAAGGGATGAGGTTCGGGACAGGAGCGTGGCTGAAGGATGGGCAGACCCCACATACAAGGAGCGAGCGACACAAGGGGGAAAAGCGCGCAAGAGCAGGTTCAATGGGCGATGGTTCGTCTAGTGCATGCTGGCGCAAGGTAAGTATTTCTCGTCAAGATGAATGTCTGTTGGTATGTTTGTTGAAGCGAGAGAGTGTAGTTCGAGCGAGGAGGTTGAAGATGGAGAGAGTCGAGAGGAAGAAGATGAGGGCGCTATGTGAGGCTCGGAAAGGGCTTGGCGGAGATCTCACCATCAATCACCATATGGGCGGGCGGTTACCACCATACAAGATTATCACCAACTGCTGGAACTATCACTGCCAGAGACGGCATGCTTCACCGTCTGTATTCCGCTCTTTCTATCTACCTATGCCTCTATCTACATATCTACCTACGGACGTAATATCTCGCTATCGTCGGTTTTGGCCCCATCTCCTTAGTCCGAGATCTGATTCCCAGGCGTCAAGGCATCTACCCTCTCACACAATCAACCAGTCATAGACAAGAAAGTAACGAAGAGAAAAAGAAAGTAAACAGCAAGAAAACAACAAACTTCATGCTCCGTCCCCCAAGCCACCCAAGGTCTGCCTTACCCGAAAAGTCAATGCAAGTACTCCGTACAACGAAGATGTATAGGCTGCAGTATCTCACCGCTGGAATGAGCATGATATCCACCGCCTACACGTGTAGAATCAGCCTGGAAGGTTCTTCCGCTGGACCCTTTCTGTCCTCCCTTGTCTGTAGCATCAGCTAGCTGTGGCCCTGTCTCCCAATATACCTGCTGTACATCCATACATGCACAAGAGTCTGCGCCACCATGGGCCGCGACCTTTCTGCTCTCCACCAAAGCTTGATGCCAACCTGCCTCGAGCTTCTCCGGATCTTCTCGCTTTTTTCCAATCTGGGAGTCCTCAAGACGAGGATAAATGTACGTAGTATGTGCTACTAACCAGTTTAATCTATATTTAGCCCCCGCGAGAGGACCCAGAGGGGGGCAGAGCAGGCAGACAGATAAACTTGGTTGCCTGGCTGGCTAGCCTACGTATGCTCAGATGGATCGTCCTTGAAGGCATTGTTATTGCTATCATACAGTCGGTCTGGTAGAGAGGATGAAGTAGCTTATGCTGTAAGGAGAAAATGAATAATTACGTTCGAAATTGGTGGGAAAATGGGAACAAAATCTTCGTATGCTTTCAAAAATCTCTTCTTCACATTACCAATTCAAAATTCGCCAACCGCGATGTATATATAACTTCCCACCTCTCACATCACTGAAATATATATAAAAAATATAAAATATGGCTCGTGGTATTCATCAAACAAAAAGGGGTGAAAGAAAAAGGGGAGTAAATTAACAAGGTACCCTCCCAATTCTGCAAGGGAAGTTCCAAGATAGTCGAGGTGAAGTGAAAAAGGAAGCGCGTTGGTATAAGTATAAACATGAATTGAACAAACTCCAAATGCAAAATGCAACAAAGAAAGAAAGAGATATATGACATGCCACCACAAAATAATAATATCATAGGGAATAAGGAAATAAGTTCAAAGGAGATTTGGTATATATATGCAGTTTGAACGCCGTGCCATTTTAGAAGATTGGAAAGAGATCAGGAGAAGAAAAATACACGTGGTGGAATAAAGCAAGGATATGTATGATCAACATGGGTGTGAAGTTGACGATTGAGGCCTAGGAGAGGTATATTGGCCCGGTACATCGAGTAGAGGAGAGAGTAAGGAGGTAAAGTAGGTGTTGTTTTGTAAAGGCGGCGGAACTCCCAATGATTTTTTGGCCGATTCGAGTAGACAAAAGGTAATCGCTCATTCATCATTAGCTCGTTGACGTGACTCTCGCGATAGTTTCAGGTATGCGGACGTGACTGGGACGGCGGCAGCGGCTTGCCTTTGCATTTATTTCTGCCAAAAGTCAAGCCTTCGTCGCTCGAATCACCATCCTCATCGTCACCATGATATCTAAGATCATCATCAGGACCCTTCTGGCCCCTCGAGGCAGTAGTCACTGTATCATCCGTCCGCAGGAGTGGAGGCACTTCTGAGCAAGTGTCGCAGAAGCCATCCTGCTTGGATTCTGCCATATAAGTGTGAATGCCATCAGCAGAGAGTGAAGAGGCACCTGATATCACAGATGGAATACTTGGATGTGAGGCGCAATGCGACATTCCGCTGGTGAAATCATCGGCAGATGAAGACGAGATGGTAGCTGCGGAGGGAGGGGATGTGATTGGCTTATGGATGCTAGTATTCCCAACTGTTCTGTTGTTAGAGGATTCATCCCGCTTCACTGAACCATCAACGTGATCTTGCGTGGACTGATCTTGCACATTCGTGCGAATCGAGCTTACTCGCGGCCGGTTAGGCCGAGGCGACGCGGACTCGGTTTCGGAATAAACAGCATGCTCAAGTGGCTGTTGATGAGACCTTCCCAGGTATTCACGTGCGAAGTTCGAGTCAACCGAGGCATCATGGGCGTATTGGTAGGACCTGCTGCGTTTATGGAATGCAATACTGGGTGATGGTATGTTGTGGCCTTTTATTGCCGCTTCTGAGGTGGACGAGGTCTGGCGGAAAAGATCGGGGGTTTGAACCTGCCCCGTGGCCGAGGCTGAAGAAAGAGCCACACTGGGAGAGGAATGCCGATTGTCAAAGGATATATCATCAGACGAGGGGGACTTTTCACGTCGACGATCGCGTAAATTTAAACTCCTCACCAGTCTGCGTGGTGCGGTGAACAAGTTGCCAATATTAGACAAATGCGGTGTATCATGTATTGTAAGAGGTGGTGCAAGTACCCGTGATTCAGTCAGCGATAGGTCGAGGTTGGGCGGACGAATAGTCTTGATGGAGCCAGCGTTGGACTGGGTCGAAGTAGTACGCTCGGGAAGATCGGGGCGATATTCTGGGCCAGGAGAACCATTAATTGAACTAGGGACGGTGTGTGAAATACCCGGTCCTCCTGCTCTTTGACTGCTGAAATAATCTCGACTTTCATTTGAATCAGGGCTAGGAACCACACTCTGGGATAACGGATGTTCGCCTTCTCTGTATGGCCTAGGGGTGCGAGTGATCTGTTCGTCTCCCCTCAAACTTGCTCTCCTCAATTCCCTGATCATGTCCTTCCCTATCGCCATGCCACCTTGTGACGACGTAGATTGCGCGGTATCAGTGGATGCAGCAGAGCTAGGGGCTCGCCTTCGACCAAAGATACTGCTCCATCTCGCAACGTTCGACCTGACACGTTCAATAAATGGCAGCTTGGTAACGGCACGGGTAACTTCGTCGTTGGTGACTTCGATCTTCTTGCCTTTGCTCTGGTATCCGGGATCGGTTTCTTCGATCCATGATTGAGGATCTTGAATACCTTGCAGTACCCATGGGTGATGTTTGATCTCCTTGAGCGTGATTCGTTTCGCTGGGTCTTTGATTAAAAGACGGGATAGCAAATCTCGAAGCTCATCACCGACATCCTCATACACGAGCTCATCCTCCATTCTTTTGTTACTGTTCATGATGGGGTACTTCTGCGATGAAGACTGGCTGAAAGATTGGTTGAAAGGTTGGTCAGGTTCAACTGCCTTTAGCCTTTTCCTCGGGATGAAAACTTCTTGCTTTACTATGTTCTGGAACAGGCTGAACTCGTCATCTGCGACAAATGGAAGTCTGCCGAAGATCATGCCGTATAGGGTAACACCCAAAGACCAAACGTCTATTGCACCAGTGATTTTGGGGAAGTTGCCGACAGTTCTTTCAAACTCATTTCCTGTGCAGCAAAGCTCCGGTGCATAAAATGCTGGTGTACCGACAGTCTTGGACAGTTCTCGAGCATCATCTAGCTCCGTCGCATCGGTTTCCGCGACTTGCTCCTCCTCGTCGTCTCTGATTGGCCGTCCGAGATACGAGACGCCGAAGTCAGATATCTTCACTCGACGGTTTCCTGCAACCAAGAGGTTGGCAGGCTTGATATCTCGATGGATAATACCCTGGTAATGCAGGTATTCCAGCCCCAGGACAGAATCACGGAAAGCACCGCGCGCTTCGGATAGAGTTAGACAAGGAACATACGCCATGTCGTCATCATCAGGTAGCCATTCCGACTCAGAGGACAAATAGGCCAAATGGCTCGAAGCGGCGCTATGTCTACGTTCGAACACGGGATCCGGCGCATACGCACCGAACATGCTACCTTCTACGGCAGCGAGTGCCGCGTCACGCATACGCCTATCAAATTCACCTGCGGATGACACAGATTGGCCGGGAGAAGGCTGAGCAGAGTGGGGATCCTGAGAGTTCACCGAAGAGTTGGTAGGGAGTCGAAAGCAGTACTCTGGTCCGATCTCATCGTCTGATTCCGCTCCATGCTCCAAACTCCACGCAGGTATTCCGGTGCCGTGTACGGACACCGACCTTTTCTTCCTGCGCGCAGCTTCTACCTTTCGTCGTCGCATCTGGGTGTTGAGCACAAATTGCTGGCTTTCCTCGATAAATGACGGTGAATCCGGGATGTTTTGTCTGTCCCGTTGAAGCCTGCGCTTATCAACCATGACGATTTCCTTGAGCCCCTTTTTACGCCATACTATCTCGAGGTTTTCAACATACTCCAAGACGATATAGACCTTTTGTTGGTTGGGATCATCAATAACTTCAAGGAGACTGACAACATTTGGGTGGCGGGCCTTTTTGAGAATCGCGACTTCCTTTTTGACCTTGTCTTCGGGGTTGCCCAGTTTTCCTAATCGCCGTCGTTTCGAGTATCGCTGTACGATCTTGATGGCTACCGTTTGGCCAGTTCGAAGATGGCGGCCCAATTTAACTTTTCCATGCTCTCCACGACCTAATTCTTCGAGAATCTCGTATTCATTTATGAGCTTGTTGCCTGTCAAAACGTCTCGGTCGACTTCAACAGTGTGGGTTCTACAGAAAGGATGGTTTAGAAAATGTTGATAATCATAGGTGGACGGCGATTTTTTAATTAGGGCAAACTTACTCCTTTGGTTCTTGCATATGGGTCGGGTGCAAGTAGGAACCACGAATACGACCATCTTCGGACCCAGTGGAGGAGGCTGAACGAGGTGTCGAAGAGGAGAATAGGCCGGGACTCGATATGGGCGTGTTTCCAACAGTGCGTGAGCCTTGTGGGCGGCTCGACGGATCGCGTGGCCACGAGAGAGTGGCAGGGGCACCAAAATGAGAAGGATAGGAGCTGCGAGACCGTAAGAAAGGTGGTTTATACGTAGGAGGATGGACTTGGTTTTGAACAGCGGCGTAGGATTGATCTGGATAAACTGGGAAATCGTTGCTGGGTTGTTTGGAGAAATGATTGGCGGGTTGGCCTTGAGTGGTGGCTGGAGGGTGTTCGGATAAAGGACTAAGGGGTGCAGAATGGCTGGACTCGCCAGCCCTCAGAGTAGCGGATGAATGTTGTGAATCGGACAAATGTTTGGCGACAGCAAAGCCCGCCTCGCTGCCGGGGGTATTATTATCTGCTAGAGATTGCAGGGAGCTGGACGAAGTGTTTGTGGACGAATTTCTCGAGGTGTTCGAAGAATGCGGGCGGTGTGGGTATAAATGAAGTTTCTGGGCCAAACTCCGCCGCTCTTCGGGGCGTCCGTCCGTATGAATACTCTTCTGTCGACTGATATGATTCGACGTTTGCCTTGAGAGCTTCCCGCCCAAGGAGGAAGTCTGCCGCAGAGTATATCCCACATTGTCCGGGGGTGTGTGAGCTTGGTCGCCGGGCACGTGGCGATTCGACGAGAGCCTCTGCGGACTCGGGGATTTCCGATCGTCGCATTCTTTGGCAGATTTCCTGTAATATCTTCTTCCCTGCGTGTCCATCTTTGTGGGTTATAAAAAATAACAGGAAAAAGAAAAAGTTGATTCCTTCCTTGATTCGAGAAGCGAAGAACATTCCACTTCCGCGCCGGATAGCCGAAATTACCATAAATTAGGGTCTTCAAGGTCCTTCATGTCTTCGACGGGGACTATATTGATCCCGCAAAATAGTCAAACAATCGTCAGGAAGTCTGTTGCCATATCTTCTTTTTGGACCAGAAGGAGTTGAAGGGGAGCGGCGACGGAAGGCGTAAATATCTGTTGGGAACGGTTGAGGCGTCTGTAGTAACGAGGTTCCGGCGGAGAGGCAGGCGGTCGACTTGAGGTTATCAGAGGACGGACAGGGAAAAATAAATGGATTCCCTGTTCTGAAGGGTTGTTGTTTTTTTGGATAGGCCAGCAACCGAGTGCAACAGTATGCAGGAGCAGTAACACACGGTCAAGGGAAGAGAGATAGAAAAAAGCAAAAGAAAAAGGCGTCCGAGAAAAAGTAAGTAGCGAAAAGGAAATGTTTCGATGGTTGTACAAAGGACGGCGGGTGAGTGGTCGGGTAGTTAAATAATGTCAACTAGTCAACCTTTTATTTTTTATTTTTTCTGATGAGCCGGAGAGATTGAATTGATAAGAAATGAGAGGCAACCAGATTGAAACGGGTATTAAAGAGTTGATGATGGATTGAGATGTAGAAAGCTGTCCTTTTCTCTGAATTCAAGAAGACAGAGGAGGATCGTGAGATGCAGAAGTGAGAGCGAAAGAGGCGAGGGGGAGAAGAAGAGGAAGAAGAAGAAGAAGATCGTTGCCAACGAGCCAGAGAAACCACTAGGCCCGATGTGGCAAGGCCGCATATCCCTCGCGCAGACACTCATACAAGCCTAAACCTTATTTACCATACCTGACGATACATTCGGGCGCAAACCATGGTATGGCCCGTATGGCGCTAGTACCGCCATGTTGCGATATAACCTAGAGAAGTAGACAGACTAGAACACACACACACACAGAGAGAGAGAGAGAGGCAGAGGCAAAGATAGAAAGAAAAGAAGAAATACACCTAAGCCCCTACTCGACCGCCTCCAAAGCCACCTCAATCAACGTCGACTATGCATGCAGCGACGGAAACCTAAAACCATGCAGTGAACCTCTCCCTTTTGCCCTTTTACAGCCTGGATTCACATCATGCAAGGCTTGTCCACCATGTACATGCACGTATCTTTTCACCACCATCCACTCCCACTCCCATACGGAGCATATGCAGCATTTCCCTCATCCTCGCTACCCATCTCTTTTCGGACAAAGAAAACCCCCCGTCGTCGATAATAGCCCATTTTCCTCACAGCTCAACCATGCACCCGACGCCCATAGGCGTAGAGCCAAGAAGTCCCCCCTCCCCGCCTAAACGAGTGACTTGCAGAAGGACGCATATCAATCTCCATGCGCCATCGAACCCTATTCCCTGGTTGACATTGAAGCCACAGACGGTACTAGCAGGAGCCGATACCACGACAACATACATACGCAAACCCATGCGAAGCACTTACGTATGGCTTCTACGTATGACTTCTACGTATGAAAATAATAGCCTTTTTGCCTCCTCTTACACATTATACTCTACTATGTACCCCCAAGTATCTCAGAACACACATGCAAAGCTATGATTTCATTTTTTTCCCAGACGCCTTGGCGCCTCGCTCACTTTGACCAATCACACGCTTCACATCTCGGCTGATGTGGATCCCTTAATATCAAAAAGAGGCCCAAACTCACCCACCCACAAAAGGCAAAAAGCGGATCCTTTTATGGGGCCCGCATAAACCTTCCTGCCTCTAAAAATGGTTGTCATGCATGTGTTTGTGTGTCGCCTGTGCTTCTTTTGTGTCAGAAAATGGAAAAGGGATGTTGATATTAAGGTGAGCGTTAAAGCTAACAGAGAGACAGCAAAATGCTAATATCAACTGGTATGTATCCGAGTCAATATAGGAAGATCTCATCCTCCAACACGGCAAGCCGTCTAGTCGCTCGTCCATGGTTCGCTCTTGAAACAATGACTCCAGCCAGCTCCTTTGATAAAAGGATCTCTCTCTCAAGGAATATGGATGGATTTCCCTCTTGAGATGATCTCCTCGAACCAGGAAACGCACGGTTCAAACGGCAATCCCAAATTATCCACATCCCATGTGTTTTTGTCTCGTCCCGTAACACAATCACCGTCTTAACTCAACTCCTCCCCCCCTCCCAGCCTATTACTATAAGTATACAGTCGTACATATAGAGGGTTAATCTCGTAGCCGCCTCACCATCCTCTCTTCCCTCCAACTCTCATTCGATACCCGCTTGATCCAGACCCCTGGAAGAACGAGCATATCGCTTACCATCACAATTTCGGCTTGTGGCTGTCAAATTGTCAATCTCCATAGTGGATCCAGCAATCAGGTAATCTAAAAACTGTTAAGGCCTGTGCGCAGATCGATCACTTAAAGAAAAAGCTGCCCCTTCGCTTCTTTTTGTCGAGCCCAACTTAATCCATCCTGGGCAAGTCGTGCCGGAAACACACTTCGCGATGCGCAGGGAATACCATGGCTGTGGAGTGATAATGTCTGGCTTATATTTTCTTTTTAGCGACTCAGCCGCCGCTAGCTAGCTTGTATTTATGTATGACCTTTACGGGGAGTACGACCAAGCATAAAATAATGTGAAGGTCGTACAGGACCATTAGCATCAAGTAAGCAGCGCGCCCTCGTTCTGCATCGCCAGACATGTGGGAAGTTAGCTGATAACCCCGATAACAGAGTTATTAGTAAACGCTCGGTCAGTTCGATTCAAAACGAGCTCGAAGCTCTGTGTTCTGATTCGACCTGGAGGCTGATCCAATGTTCTGGTCAACGCCATCATTATTATTAAGAATACGAAGGATTGGGATGAAAATGGCTCGTCCGGAGAGGAGGCTGATATTGTATGTACCCACCGGTACCTGTTCATGAGGCAGAGCTACATACTGTACTGCTTGTGCGAGCGATCGTTGCTCGTGTTGCCTCATTCTTCAGCGCGAAGACGGAAAGTATCGTCAACCGCTAAATTAGTCTGTCACCGTAGTGTAATCTTCCTTCAAACATCGATAGCCTGAATTCACCAGCATTGCCATCCTTCGTAAATTGGCCTCGGGATTAGGGGTTGAGCTACCTCTAGCATTTACGCATGTCCGCGTCATTTTAGGGCAATTGGCCATCGCCATCTTCGTTATAGTTGCACTCGGTTTGGCACGCAACCGACCAAGGCTCAGCCCCGAGTCCATCTCATGGACATCGAAACCGGGCTAGCCAACAACAACTGAGGCTGTCATGAGTACTCCAAACTCTCGCGTCACTGTATTAACTTTCCATTTCATGACGGGGCCGGTCTGGAGAATAACTCAGAGGATGCAAAGATCTCTCCTGAAAGCATCGAATGTTGCAAAAGCTGCACCAATCATATACTCATAGAACCAACTTCACACCTCTGTATTCATTGGTATCTGCCCTACCATAGCAAGTTCGAGTTCACCCAAACAGCGTCTCGAGCGTACCCTAGAGCAACAGTAGCAAGAGTGGGGTATCTATCGCCCTCGGGTTTCTCCGTGCAACGAACCAACCCAGGGAAAAACAGCGTCTCACAAACCAGGATCTCTCACTATCCTTATTCCAGAAGCTTTTTTTCCTCCCTTGTCCCATTCGTGCTTGTCTCGCTGTGTGGTGCTTATGCGAGCACGATGATTCGACAGCTATCTCGGATTAAAGTTGGTGTAAAGTTGGAAGGGGGTTCGGCGCTCAGCTGAGCGTGATAACAAGATGGGCTGACCAGAGCGAATAAGAGCAACGTTCCTCTCACATGCAAACTAACTTTAATACGCTCTCTTTTGTACTCTGTACTCCATACTTCATTCGGGTCGCCATGGATATGGATACAATCCCAACTGTTATCAGACATTCTCTCACAAGAAACTAGAACTAGGAGGTGTTCGGTCCAGACCTTCACTTCCTCTGCTAGCTTAGGAGTCGCATGACTAGTGTCTAGGGTTGCAGCATGTCATACGTGACAAGTCCCAAAGGTAAGTATGCACTGTATTCGAGACTGCGGGACTGGCGGAACCCCTTGTGTACAGTATGTGAATCTTAGGACCCCTTCCTTTGGGGGATCTTTAGAGTTCGGGGTAATGTTGATGTGATGGTTGGCAAGGAGAGAGCTAATGTATGATCATTAATGGTCGTTTGTCTTTTCTTCATGCTCAAAAGTAAAATATTCGCACTAGGTGTGATAGTGGTATGGGTGGGTAGCATGACCGCCTTTCCTTTCCCCTTGCATAAGCACTGCCGCAGCAGTGCAAGGAGATGCGGAACAAGACACACCGAGCAACCACCAGCAACCTGCTTCTGTGGTGGTTTGAGGGTCAAAAAAATTCGCGCCTGCCACGACCTCACAACATGACTCGCCCCGCCTCTACATTGAAGAGTCTGGGATGTTTCCTCAGATGACGATGGACCCTGAAGTCATTTTCGTCACGGAAAATACCCTCCCGAGAAACAAAACAAGGTCTTGCCGTGGTGATCCCTTTCTGTACCCACCTGCGTTGAATGCATATAATGATGGTGATTGGATACTGGGCGTTAGGATCAGATGCTTGCCATTATTATTGACTCAACAAATAGATAATGGAGGGTGCCTGAAGATGATAATGTGCTTCCCAAATGACGACATCTCGAGACATCACTGGTCTAGTACTTCATATGTAAAGCAAGTTAGCTGTGGCTGAGTAGACTGCGTCTTTATTGACCTGTTAAAGAGGCTGCTTGGAGTCAAGCTACTGGATGGTGTGTATCATCACCCAAAGACCTGTTTCTAAGCCCTCCCATATCTTCTCGGCAAGGCATATCTCGACACAGAAAGCGGGAGGTTCAAATGTGATTCGACAGAGATGCGAACATGTGCCTTGGCTTTACAAACCAATTAGAGCCTTTGCGTACTCCGTGTAAATATCATTATCAAGGAAAGCTTGAGAAGTGCTGGAGGCACGAGATGCATGTGATGCCAAGACACGTTGAAAGCAGCGAGATGGTCTAACCCAGATAGGGTTAGGCTTATTTGTGACGTCTTCCCTCTTGCTCTCCTCAGCTCCGGTTGCCCCAACGGCTCATATACAACGCTTAGCGATAAAGCTCGTATTGCACATAAATTTTCATCGTGCACAAAACATATACCCTTCCAGCAGTAGAGGCAGTTCAGATCGTCAGTCGCCTCGAAAACCCCAATTCAATTCCATCTCGTTCCATCTCGCTAGGAACTCAGGCACCAAGCAAGTGTCAGCAGATAAAGAAAAGCCTCCATCATGACGACCGCAGCAGTGTTCGGCTGTACTGGAGCTGTTGGCTCTCAGATCCTCGCCACCCTTCTCGCCACAGATACATTCGCTTCCGTCAAGACCATCTCAAGGCGGCTCCCAGATGCCCAATCACCCAAACTACAGGCCCTCCAGGAAGCAGACTCTTCAAAATGGGGTAGTATGATCTCCTCGCTATCCCCAAAACCATCAGTGGTCTTCAACGCAGTAGGCACCACTAAAGCTGCTGCTGGTGGGGTCCAGAATCAATGGAAGATCGACCACGACTTGTGCATAGAAAATGCCAAAGCAGCCAAAGAGGCAGGGGTGAAAACGTATGTGTTCATCTCCAGTGCGGGTACCAGGGGCTTTATTTCGGGTTTCGTGCCTTATTCGAAGATGAAGATTGGCGTGGAGGATGCCATCAAGGAGCTTGGCTTCGAGCAAGCTATCATCCTCCGACCCGGGATGATTATTGGGAGGGATAAACCCAAGGCTGCGTTTTTTGAGAGCGTTGTTGGAAATTTAAATAAGCTTGGACAGGGCGTCCAGGACTGCATAGGTATGGCCGACCTCATTCATCTTCGCACTGCTTTGGTATCCTGGACATTAACTTGAAATAACTTAGGCCAAGATCAGACCACCATTGGTAGAGCGGCTGTAGTTGCTGCTCGTATGGCGGAAGAGGGGAAAGCGCCGTCCAACTACTGGGCCGTAGAAATGGCTGATATTGTGAAGTTTGGCAGAGACGAATGGAAGGAGTAAAGCGCCAGGGTTTCGGGTTGTTGCCTCCATCTGACTGGTTGCCATATTATGTTCTTTTTCTATGTTCCTATTATAGTTAATCCTTTAATTTCTCGGTCAAACACACTTTTGTTCTAGCAGTTAATAACAATGTCCTCTCCGCTAATTAATCCATAATCCAGAACTAGAAAACTCTAGACAACAGTGTAAGAAAAGCTCATTCATCAAAAACGTTGTGGAAAGAAACGAAGGTACCAAGACTGCACAATAGTGGAGCGCAGCCTTCTTGGCGATATGCAGCAATTAAATGGCGGGCATCCTCGAAAATTTCGCGTTTTGGCACGTCCAACGGCGCTGATGGCGCGTCTGGTCAACACTAATGGTGCCTTCAACCGACTCAGGCTCCTACAAATCTCTCTTCTACTGAGGTCTCGGTGGCCGCGCTCGTGCATACCGCCGGAGCAACAGCTTTGTTTATCCCACAGCTACAAAACCGTCCGCTTTTCAGCGTCATCATCCGCCATGTCTGCGAAGACGAAGGCAAAGCCAAAGGCACTACCATCAGATCTTCCAATCCACTCATTTCCCTCCGCGAAAGAACTGGAGGATTTCCTTGAGCGCAACCATACTACAGTACCAGGGTTTCATCTGAAACTAGCAAAGAAATCCTCAGGCATTCCCTCGGTATCTGCTGCCGAAGCCGTGGAGGTTGCGCTATGCTTTGGTTGGATCGACGGGCAGGCCAATGGGGTGGATGAAAACTGGTGGCTAGTACGATATACCCCTCGGCGCTCAAAGAGTATTTGGTCCCGTAAGAATGTATCTACAGTTGAGCGACTACTTGGAGAAGATGGCCGAATACGGCCCGCGGGACTAGCTGTGATTGAAGCTGCGAAGGCTGATGGCCGCTGGGCACGTGCTTACGACGGTCCGGCTAACATAACGGTGCCCGATGATTTCTCTGTTGCGCTGGCTGCGGAGTCTGCTGCTGCCTCATTCTTTGAGAGCGTGAACAAGTCTGAGCGATATGCTGTGCTGTTCCGGATACAGACGGCTAGTCCTCAAACACGGGCGAAGCGAATCCAGACTCTGGTTCAGATGCTGTCTGAGGGAAAGATACCCGGTCAAGAGTCTAAGACAGTAGCGAAGCGCAAGAGAGATTCCGATGTACAAAAAGGAGGAGCCAAAAGAACGGGAGTGAAGCAAGCGGACAAACAAGCTGAGATTGCTAGTCCTTTGCCTCCAGATGATACCCAACCCACCAGAGTACTACGCCCTCGACGTTAAGTAGTGGGCTATTCGAATGCTAAAATAAGCATGAGGCGTCATTACTTGTGTAGCTATCCGTTTATGCCGACGTTCATCCCAGCGACAACACTCCATGCTACTATGTACCAACTCAAATCCACCAATAGGCGAAAGCAGGCGTCATCATGAGCACGGAGTAGTCAGTGAGAGCAATAATGAGTAATTATTATATCTTATCACTCATCCTAGCATACTAGAAATGGAATCAACACTATCAATACTTAGACATATAACTGTAGGCGCAACTCCATAGACCAGATATACATAAAACAAGAACAGAGTTAAACATCATTTCAACGGCTTATACGCTTTCAAAAGAGCATTAATATGGTAAGTTGATATCTTTATTTTATACTCCGTACACATAAATCAAAGGGTGCATTGCTATCATGAAGAGAAACTATTTTGCCGATCTGAAGCAAGCCAGGATTCGAACAAGTCCGTTTGCTAGTGAGGGAACAACCATTTGTCGACATCGTCAGAACAGCCAGCACCATTACTTTACCTTACCTGCTTTTTTAAAACACTCCCCTTCTGGTATATCTGCTAACACATCTGTTGGTGATTCTGAGGATAGAACATCGATGCGCGATGACCGGATCTAATTATTAACTCCGGTCGGCCAACCATATTTCTTTTTCTCCTTTAGCCATTTCGGGTTAGCCATTATGAGTCATTATGATACTCGCTCAATATGGTTAGCGTGCCCCATATTTAACGGATCGACAATTTAAACTTGTGGGGAACATCTGCGGGCGGTTTGCAAGATCTTGACAACAAGCCTGGGGGGATGTTGGGGACATCCTCGAGAGAGAATGGAAGAATGAGAAAAAAGAGCGTGTGAACTACTCTTGTAAATAGAAATATAATTACGTAGTAAAAGGTGTTGAACATCAAAGACGACAATCAATTGATTCTTGCTATCGTTTGCTATTTCTCAATGCCACATTCTCACCCTCCAATCGTGCCACCTGAACCCGTAGTTCATCCCTCTCCTTTTTCATCAAGGATAGTTCTCGCTCCAAGTCTGAAATCTTGTCTTCTTTTCTCTGGCGAAACCTGCGAGCGGCCATGGTATTCCGGCGCCGCTTCTCTGCAATCCGCTCCGTTTCGTCAGATTGGTCGCTGCTGTTAGCGCCAGATGTGGTGTCTGGCGACGGCCTTTTCCTGGAATTTGGCTTGGGCAAGGAGTCAGACGGAGCAGGTGGTGGATTCGGAGTGGACGGGAAAGTGACACAGAGAAACTGGTTTGAAGTATTAGGCTCCGTACTCATAGTATTTTTCACAATGTCGTCGAGTAGGTCCTGTTCGATTTGTGCAATGTCGAGGGGCGAGTTATGGTTTTCCTCGGCGTATAAGTTGTTGTCCGATACAGGCTGACTTGGAAACAGATCTAAGTAGTGTTAGACTAAGTATGGATGTGTATGTGTCCTTTTGGGGAGCATACCATTGGCGAAATTCTGAGAGTAATGAAGAGGAGCAGAGAGAGACTCTTCTAAGGTGGAGAAAGAGTATGGATTCGACGAGGTAGGTTGAACATAACTCTCCGGAGAAACAGTAGATGTAACAAGGCAATTGATATCCTCTTCGGTGAAATCTGAGAATTGAGAAAGCGACGGAGTATGATATGGTTGTAGATGGTTGTCAAAAGACGGAAGAGAATACGGAATTTGAGAATGCAAAAGCGGACTAGGATCAAAAGATTGAAGCTGTAAAGAAGAAGGAGAACAAGAAGAAGACGAAGAACCACTAGCAGGATGCGAATTGATCACGCCGGCTTGGTCGGTAGAATCCGAAGGCGGCAAGGCGAGCGCACATGAAGGTGACGGAACCCATTCTTGACAACGATAAATTTTTTGACTTGACAAGGTACAGAAAGCCCCCAGAACTGGGGGTAGAAGAAGGTGCGCGGAGACCTTTTCGGCGCAGGATGATGCTGGGGTGAAAAAGAAGAAGGAGAAGAAGAAGAAGAGAGAATCGGCGGGGAGGAAAGTCGTTTTTAAGCCTGAGGCCTAGATCACGTGCCAAGTCTGCGCCTGCACATTTCAGCTGGAGTTCAGCTTTCATGAGGGTTTTATACGCGGAAGTTCAGTCATCAACATGTATGTATGGTGTATGCATGCACTTGTTTATCCACCCGCGTGTAACACTGCTTCATGTATCAAAACAGCCTCCTCTGCGCCATCCTCGCACAATCAGCCCTCCTCTTCGGTGCATTCGTGTACTTCGTACTTGGTATGGGAACCTGCATCGGGAAGAACCTCACGCCGCCCTGCCCACGTGACTATAGGGCTGGTTGCCCCGCAACACAGTCTCATTGTTGACCAAACAAAGCGGCGTCAATCCCTGGATCTGCAGCATTTCGGTGGACATCTTCAAGGACGACCGATGCCATTGTTAAGCTGCGATCAGCCGAACGTTATCTCGTACATACATATGACATGCCTAGCGTCTCGCGTCTGCGGAGGGGCTATAAAGCAACTAACTGACTTCTTCTGCTTCCACTTCCATGTTTTATTAGAACCCCACTCTATGATCCCCTAATGACCCAAGCCGACCCTGTTTGCTTCAACCGTCTTTAAAGGCGACGTAACGTTGGAACTTCTCGTGTTTTCTGCTCTTTATTTATTCTGACTCTGTTCTCTTGCTTTGTTTCTTGGCTGTCATGTTTGGTGTTGATATATGACTACCTATGTTCAACGTTGATCGATGAGATGGCGTTCTGACTGGACTGACAACTTTGCTGGCATGCAACTGCATGAAATGAGAAAAGGTAATATGTTTCGGGCCTTCTTCCTCTTCCTCGCCGCTTTGCGCTTGGTGGCTGCGTTGCCATATAACCCATCTTACATTTGGACATCGGCCTCGCAAGATGATCCTATCGCATACAGCTTGGTTCCCGGTTCTTCTAAAACAAACGAGCTTCAATTCCGATCCATCAAGCTATCTGAATCTTTCGATGTCGCTTCCCCTCCATTTTCGAACTTACCAGCCCCGTTGCTGTCCGATGGTAACGACGGCGGCCATCTCGGTGCTATCATACCGGCTTCTGGTGGTAACGGCACGCCAATAATCTACACGGGAAGCTGCCAAACAGACGATGCAAATGTATGGCGATTCAAACTGGGCGATGATAGCAATAATGAGCATGGAACATGGTCCAGATCTTCGGTCAAGGGAGACGAAGAAGGAGCGGAACTCAAGGGCCCTAACTATCTGGCTTCGGCCGTCACGTTTCCAAACTCTGATCGCAATTCGATGCCAGATATATTCGTGTTTGGGGGAATGTGCCCGACGGCTATGGGTGGCTCCGATACTTGGGTCTCAGCTGCCAATTACTCCGACTCTGTGTTCTCGTTACGCCCAGATACCAGCGCATCTGATGCAAGTTACAATCACTCCGAAGTCTCAATCAGGTCCCGACCAGTGGCCGAAGCCGGCTTTACCATGACACCGCTTTTACCAGCTTACTCCAACTCGTCAAGTGGGAGACAAGTTCAGCAACAAAGCTTCTTGCTCATTGGGGGCCATACGCAGACAGCTTTTATTAACATGTCCCAAGTTGCCTTATTCTCGCTCCCTGAAGCGAGCTGGACTTATATCTTCGCGGATGATCCTATGGAAAGTAATTCTGAAGACGACAAAGGGCTGGAACCAAGATCAGGTCATACTGCGGTTCTAACACCGGATGGAAGTAAGATCATCGTGTTTGGGGGCTGGGTGGGAGACATTTCTGTTCCTGCCCAGCCACAACTCGCTATCCTGAACTTGGGTGAAGAATATGGGGGCTCTGGAGATTGGACTTGGTCTATTCCTGAACCGTCATCTCACGGTTTACGAGAAGGAACTGGGGTTTTCGGACATGGTGCTACAATGCTGCCAGGAGGCATAATGCTAGTAGTTGGAGGGTACAAGATACCAGAAAGAGGTTCTAAGCGCTCATCTCCCCAGTTAAGCTCAAGCGACCAAATCTACCTCCTCAACACGACCTCTGGAACCTGGGTGACTTCCTACACTGCTCCAACAGAATTGGTTACTGCTGGAAGTAGCAAAGGGCCTCTATCATCCACTTCGCAAAAGGCAGGCTTAGGAGTCGGTGTCGGTGTCGGCGTACCCCTCGCAGCTCTTGCGGTATTTTGCATCTTTTACTTCTTCCGAAACCGCCAATCGCGCGAACATAAGAAAAGCCGTGAACAGGCACTTCGAAACTTGGCCCTAGGCGCGGAAAGGCCTCACCTTGATCCGCCTGAAATGGAAGGAGGCTTCCCATATATGAGAGAAGCCGGCTCTCGGCTACTACAGCAGCCTGCAGGCGGTAT
Organism: Arthroderma sp. MBC 929; assembly: GCA_030789285.1. NCBI lineage: Eukaryota > Fungi > Ascomycota > Eurotiomycetes > Onygenales > Arthrodermataceae > Arthroderma > Arthroderma sp. MBC 929. The sequence continues at coordinate 23,854 of JARJUX010000082.1, forward strand.
TATGGATGGCGCGGCCCGATCCTACTATGAAAATAATGATAATTGGGCAGAAGACACTCCATCCGCGGCAGAGAGAACTGGGCTCCTTGTTGAAGTGCCGAGCCCTACAAGAGGCCTTAGGCCGAATGCACGCGCTAAATCACACCAGTCTGCTCCTTTCCAAGATGATTCGAGGAAAAACATCAAGTTTTCCCCCATTCACCCGATAGACGAAGGGGAAGAGTACTACGGAGTTGGAATACCTCAACCAGAAGCAGCTGCAGGTCAACGCAAAAGCAAGTGCTCTGGCTCGTCCGACCCCTTTAAAGACCCTCCGTCCCCCTCCAAAACACTCTTCCCATCCCTCATTCCACAAGGCCACGGTGATGAGTCTCATGTTCAGAGCTGGATGAACACAGTAGGCGAATCTGGCACATACCCAAACCCACCACACATTGCATCTTCAGACAACCAAGAACGTACACTTTCAAATCTTTCTGGGAACTCTGGATCCGGGCAGTCGACGTCATCACATCGAACAAACCCGATGCCACTGCAAAGAAACCCCTCTCAAGCATCCCGTATAAGTGCGCCTACTTTCGATGGTGCGCTCCATAATCCTCGCCGCCGCCGCAACACAGACACTGATAGGAATTTATATGATGGAAAGCCTACGGTCGATAGATCTCAATCCCAACAGTCTTTCAGCCAGTTGCAGGCAGAGAGTGGGTCTCTACTTGGAATGCCCCCGGTTTGGATGGAAACCCGTACCGATTCACCAACAAAATCTTCCACGAGCACTAGAACCAAAGCAATGGAATGGGCAGGAAGCGTTCGTCGAGCTTTAAGTCTGCTGTCAAGAACCGAAGACGCTGGTCGATCAAAAGCTGAGTTTGCCGATCCTATACGAGAAACCCGGCGCCTCCAACGAAGCTTAAGCTCGAGCCCGGCAAAGAGCTTCTACAGCGCACAAGAAGATCGGTCTCAAGGGTCAGGTTCAGCAGGTAGCGTTAACTTGCCTCGGAGGGCAGTTAGTGCGAGTTCATCGGCCCTTAGGCTAAAGCAAGGCGCCAAAGACTGGAATGCAAAGCGCTCAACTGCCGACAGCTCTACGTTACTACGCAGTAGAACGTATGCTGGACCATCAACCTATGACCAAGCTAGCTCTAGTGGAGGGCGGGTGAGTAGGAGTAGTGGCTCACTTGGAAACGACGACTACGATTATGATGATGATGAAGATTGGGACGTGGAAGCAGCTGCAGAAGGCCGCGTGGTACAAGTTACGTATACAGTACCCAAGGAGAAGTTAAGGGTTGTCAATGCAGGTGCTGGAGATGATAGTGATGATAATGATGACGATAATAATGGTGGCGATGGCAATGGTAATGATCACGACGATGAGGACAATAACGGCTTTTCCACACTCTCAGACCCTCACCCTGATAACGGTGAAGGGAGCAGCAAATACCCACCCACTCGATAGTGAGTGTGTCAACCCCATACCCCATCCTTCTTCTTCCCTGCGGCTTATTTTCAAAAGGGCTGTCATGGGAACTTTTTTCCTACCATTTATTTGCCTGTATTATCTTAGCGTGGGTGGCACGATTTCAGGACAATTTCTTTCCATTCTACCATGTCTTTCATATCCTCGAGGGAGTTTTCACTCAGTTGGCTATCTCTAAATTTACGTTTGCGCAGATATACCATTCGTTCAAATATTCCGAAGTGCTAACACTTGCTTGAACCTGCCATATTGCGTATTTTATATCGATCATCTCCGGGCGTTTTTTCGGCGTTCTTTCTCCACCATCTTGCTTCATGCATATCTCTTGTCTGTCTCTTTGACATTTTGCCTTTCGGCTTCTCTTCTCCCTACTTCCCCGAACCCTGTCTAGACCAATGCACGGAATATCCTTGGGATGATGGGAGCAGGGATGAGGAGCCTATATAAAACGGCTTTCTCTCGTCACAGTTGACCTTCCTTTCTTGATGTGTGTAACTTACAGATTAGCCTCGAAATTTGATAAAAAAAATTATACGTGGATGCCCTCAGCCACTGGTCAAATCATATCTGACCCCCAGCCTCGACATCCCAAAGGATATTTACATGCCCGATATATTTACATTCCTTGTTGACCATCAACATCGAGATTACCCATACACATACATATCCACATACATAGCATAGATGCATATGTATTTCAACGTAATACCCGTCGATCCGAGTAGCACCACGTCTCACCCCCCCTTCCCTGTCACTTTAATAACACACATATATGCATGACACGCAGATCCCAGCCATTCGTCATGCACATCATCAGATCCCGCGACACACATGTATGTAAGGTATATATAATCCCGTTTTCGGGGTGTTTGTGTGATCACATCCCTCTCAGTGGCCTAATTTACTATTAAGCCATTGAGCAAGGTGTTGGCTGTGGTGAGATTCCGTCGCCAATAAGTCAGAGTCCGCAGCAGGAGTGCCAAGAACATGATTCCAGTCCTTTATTTCATGGAGATTCTTTTGGTCCAGTCTCTTGTGGATGCTGGTTGCTTGGGTTTGGGCTGTTCCGGGGTCTGGAGACGTAGATATATGGCTTTCTATTATCGCGCCATGTTTCATTCTGAGGAAAACGCGAGCCTAGACGGGTTAGAGGTATGAGGTAAAGAGAGAGTATGGCAGGGTGAATAAGAACCTACTGAAGGAGGTAATTCGGGTTGGAGATCTGGACGGGTTCGAGGGTCTTCTTCCGTTGGGTGAGTCGAAAAGGTAAACTGTGGTGATTGGTTGTACTTCCAGTCAAGGGACTAAATGGATCGTTAGTGATTCTATACATAAGTGTGATGCTGAATGATGCTGGGTTTCGTTGATTTTCCAACATGTAAAGAGAGAAGCCAAGATGCTCACCTTTAATTCCTTAATTCCTTTAGTAATATCTGATTCATCGCTTGCGTTTTCATCCGTCAACGCCCCAACTACCCAATTATCACCAGAAGAGATTTCTGATTCATTGACATAAGCCCGCTGGGCTTTTAGAAGAGCGTCATTATCCACACCATAAAGGCGAGCAAACTCCTCCATAATTGCCGTCATCACCATTTGCATGAGGTACGGCCTTACAGAATCGTCCAAAGCTGACGAGACATTGCCAACCGGAGACCTTACACTGTCCACTCCCCTTGCCTGTAGATATGGTCTAGCGGGGGATCTCAAAAATGAACCAATACGGCCGAGATTTGGCGAGTCAATCAAGCATGTGCCATGATGAAGCGCCCGAAATCTTGATAGCTTGTATGCAGAGCCCGATATCTTGAGAGCCCGCACAGTATTCTCCAGTGGGGGACTCTCGGGGTCGCTGGGAGTTGTGCCAACCTTGACAACCTTTGAAGATGGCTGTATCTCTGGTTCCTGACCCAAAACGATATCATGTCGCTCGTTCACTCTCGTATTCAACGCCCCGATATTCTTCAGTGCTCTAACCACCATCTCCGCATGCTTGTCTCGATTGAACACCGGCTTTGGGCAAATTACACAATAGTTTAAATTGCCTTCATCATGAAATACAGCTCCACCACCGGATCTCCGGCGTACGAATAGAGCCTGCTTGTCCGAATTTCCTCTTTCCTCGCCTCCGTTTCCATCTTGAATTTCGCTACTCAGTAGATGTAAATTGGTTTCAAGCCATGGGTTTTGGTTCCGCCCTATTACGACACACGGACGGTTTGTGTAGAGGAATAATATTTTAGAATCTTGGGGCGCATTTTCAAAAAGAAAATGCTCGATCGAGAGGTTTACGAATGGGTCATTGGAGAGGGATTGGTAGATCTGATGCTCGGCTGTCGGACGCGATGCTGCTGCAGCGAGGGCAGAAATGGATCGGGAAGGTGTTTGCCGAACTGCCGACGCGATTGATACTCTAGACCCCCATCTTAGAAGCAGATTCGAGGTTTGCGACCATTGCATCGAGCGCAACGGACGCGGTGAAATCATTGATTCAACGCGGTCATGTAGAAAGTGACGACGAACCTCCAAACAAGAAGAGCCTCGAAGCTGAAAAGGGCTAGATCCTGGAGGAGCGGGAGCTAGTCCATATATAGTAAGGTGTATCCGGTTATCGGAGCTGAGTCATCGTGCGTTATCTCAGCTCAAAAACGCCCGCCTTTTTTTTTGGCGGGACAGTCACTTTCGCAATCGAGGATTGTATTTTGGCCCGGATTGTCAATTGTTGTGGATATATCAGAGCTGAATCCTTTGAAGACTCAAATTTGGGTTTCTTGTCAGCCAGCCAGTGTTCCTCAAGGTATAAAAGGGCTGAAGTTTCCGGCATCTACAACGAACCCCCACTTTGAATCTTGAAGCTCAAACATGTCGACTTTCGGGGAGTACTTCAGAGTTACCACGTAGGTGAAACACCTTTGAGTAGTTGCACTTGACCTATATCTAACAATAACTAGCTATGGTGAATCCCATTGCCGCTCCGTCGGCTGCATCGTCGATGGATGCCCTCCGGGAATGGAGCTCACAGAGGCCGATATACAACCTCAGATGACTCGCAGAAGACCCGGCCAAAGCGCGCTTACAACACCTAGAGACGAGAAGGATAGGGTAGAGATTCAATCTGGAACAGAATTTGGCGTTACACTTGGCACGCCCATTGGAATGATTGTGCGCAACGAAGACCAACGGCCGAAGGATTATGGTGGAAGCACCATGGACATGTATCCCCGGCCCAGCCATGCGGATTTCACTTATCTAGAGAAATACGGAGTGAAAGCCAGCAGCGGTGGTGGAAGGAGCAGTGCTCGAGAAACGATTGGTACGTTGGCAGTGACTTCAATCGCTTTCTCTCTGGAAGTATATAGCTAATCGAAAAGCAGGCCGTGTTGCTGCCGGAGCGATTGCGGAAAAATATCTCAAACTTTCCCACGACATTGAGATTGTATCCTTTGTCACCTCCGTTGGAGACGAACATCTCTTTCCTCCCACTGCTGAGCACCCTAACCCGATAACGAACCCCGAGTTTCTCAAACTTATCGAATCGATTGACAGAAAAACGGTGGACTCTTTCGCTCCAATTAGATGCCCTGATACTGCCGCTGCGCAGCGTATGACCAAATTGATTGAGAAATTCCGTGATAATCAAGATAGCATAGGAGGAACTGTGATGTGTGTTATTAGGAACGTGCCAGTCGGTTTGGGTGAACCTTGCTTCGACAAACTGGAAGCTAAGCTCGGCCATGCCATGCTTTCCATTCCAGCTACCAAAGGATTTGAGATCGGCTCTGGGTTCCTAGGTTGTGAAATTCCCGGTTCAACGCATAACGACCCCTTCGTTACTGAATCCACATCGAATGGTAAGAGACTTACCACAAAAACGAACTACTCAGGAGGTATACAGGGAGGAATAACGAATGGAGCCGCCATCTACTTCCGTGTCGCCTTCAAGCCACCAGCGACCATTGGACAAGCCCAGACAACCGCAACCTATGATTTTGAAGAAGGGGTTCTTGAGGCCAAGGGACGACATGATCCATGCGTAGTACCCAGGGCCGTTCCAATCGTCGAGTCGATGGCTGCTTTGACTGTCATCGACGCTCTGATGGCACAGAATGCGAGAGAGACAGCTAAAAATCTGCTCCCACCACTAGCTCGAACAATTCCAACCCACCCGGCCAGCATTGCAAAACCGACAGACGGTTAGAGTTAGTTTCTCTTATGTTAGGGTGCCAAACTCAAAAACGATTCCTGATCTATGATTATTATTAAAGAAAGATATATATTTTCGCATTTGGGTCCACTATCCAGGGTGATGTGAATAGAAACTGCTAGAACAGCCCTAAAAGTTTTCAAATATGATATGATACCCGTTATCCTCTTCCATATTAACATACATTTACGCCATTCTTCTATCCCACAAAGACGGGTTTACTTGGCCCCAATCTTAACCCCTTTACTTTCCTTCACATAAAGCCCATCTCACTCCATACCTCTCCAGCCATTCTTTCCAAATCCTTCCTGATGAATCTGGTATCTTGCTCGTTGGCAGCGCGTGCCCACTGGCAGAATTTTCTTTCGAACGGGATTATAGATCCCCGCTGACACGAGTGGTCTCATAATCGTGAGAAATTCCAACTATCTGCGATCTGGACGCCTTTGACATATTGATTTCACGGATCCTGGACCGTCGTGGTGTCTCTCTCCCAATTCAAAAACAATTTGCGGTGTGGTTCGGTTTATTTTCACCATAATGGCGACATGCGTTTGGGAGCCATCTGCTTCCAACCAGTCGTGCGCCTCGATGGCAAGCTGGTTGATCGGTTTGAAGCCTAATCTATAGAACCGGCGTGAGCTATGGTATTTCAAGATGCGTTTGGCTCTCACGAAGTTTGCGTACCTGATGTGAGTGTCTTCTTGATCTATATATACCAGCTGGTCAATGAGGCCCGTATGAAATGGCTTTATTGTCATGATCGTATCGAACCCCCTCGCTAGAACTTCGTGAGGTGACAACATGGTGGTTTCGATGATGAAAATTTTCATCGAGCTCCTCGAGAATGGAAGGCGTAATCTTAGTTATAGCAATGAAGGGACTTTTAGAATTATCTTTTAGATATTCATCTTGTCGAAAATTCTTGATATTGCTGTATTTGGTGCACAGTGTCCCTTCTGGGAGTGTGGAGAGTAGATATGAGAAGTCGCCATTTTAAACCCGTGGATTTTGGGTGACATGGTGATTGTAGCTCTTCACCAATATATGTAATATTGAGATGAAGGATGTCCGTTAAATATTCATGGCCTGTTCATATGGTACCAATAACTAAGCTACATAGGAAACTAAACTACCGGTTGCTTTCTATCAAGGGAAGAAATAAAGTGAAATAAAACTATCATCTAAGGGCTATTCATCAAGGAGAGAACGCTAATTCGTAAGAAGAAATCAAATGGGGTATTATATTAGAAAACTTTTAGATCTGTTACAGCAGTTTCTATTCACATCACCCTGTCCGATCCAGCTGCTGTTATCAGAACGGGTGATATCTTTCGCAGTTATTTGGGACGACTTGAAGTCTCAATAGTCACGCTTCGCATGATATGGAGTCCAGCGTCCGCAGTTCCGTTTCCAATACTGTTACTCCTTTCCTGTCGAGTTGCTGCCATGGGCATTTGGGTAATGTACACTGGCGACCCCTTCGACAGCATCTCTTCTTCATCGCTGTCGCGAAAATCGTTGCCACCGGCGCCCCTGCGAAGACCACCTAATTCCATTGCTCCAGATGGATCTTTACCCTGAGTAAATATCGACACAGAAGATTCCAGCTGTTGATCCGAGAAACTAGTGATTTTGTTCACGCGGCGAGAGTTGTGTGTATTCCCATGCCCGTAACTTCTGCCATAGTTTTGATACTGCCTCGACGCTCCATATGACGGGCTCGTACTCGAGAAGGTGCGGCTAAATAACGGCTTTAGCGACGGTATCGATGCACTGATAATAGCTGAATTTATCTCGATTTGTGACCAGACAAGTATGTTTGCACCTTCGTAAGGTATGTCGGCACCCTTGGCGGACCATAGTGATAGGGCGTAAACACGCACAGCGGATGCGATAACAGCAAGAGAACCAACGGAGAATATACCAATCAGGGCATTTCGCTTGTTTTTAGGCATCTGCAAAGACCACAACACTGGCATGGGGAGCAGGAGTATCGCAAGATCGCTTAAGATATTGAAGGCTGCTTGACCATAGTAGATCGAGTGAAGGTCGCGACAAGAGCCTGCACGCTGGAGGAGAATTTCGGCAGACCATGCGTCGGATGGTTTTTTGCATTCGAATGCATTGACGAAGACCATGACTATCGTGAAAGCGGCAACGATTCCCATCACTGCATATATGGCGATCCGATATGCTCGTTGTGTCGAAATGGCGCGATAAAATGTCAGGATGGAGAGCTTTACGACACAGAGGTCAACTAGATAGGCCAACTGGTAAGTATACCATGACTTGAGAGTGCCTTCTAAGCCTAGAGGCCCAAGTGACTTGTCCTGGAATTGGGTCTTGATATCAGCAAATGTCTCCTCCCAAGACCCCGTACGGCCTGGTTCTCAAGCATACCTGATCCTTTATATGTTTCCCTGTGCCAAATTTAACCTGATAATAATTGATGGTTGCAATTCCCCATGTCAAGAACTGTTGGTTATATCTATCAGCACAAAGGCCATCTTGACCCGAGCCAGAGGGTGAGCAACTCACCAGCGCCAGCAGCATCAAATAATCATATATCTTAATAGCGCGCACAAGGAAATGTCGACAATAGAATCTAAAACAGACATGTATCCGTATGAATAAGAGTTGTTCCACCAAATAATATCAGACCCGCGAATGGTTTAAAGACCAGCCATACCTCAGTGCAACAATCACCGTCGAAAGCGAAGTCAAAGTAAAGGCTGTGATGAGGACTGTTGGGCCCAGTGTTTGAGGCATGATGATAGGCGCCGCAGTTCATTCATTCGTCAATTCATTCATGCGACAGCAAAAAAAGAAGAAGAAGTTGAATCGCACAGCCAGTTTCTTCTCCGACAGGGAAATAGAGGAAAGAAAACCGTTCGAAGAGCATCTCGTCGGATCAAAATGCATCGTCGAACCAGCAGCCTGCAAAAAGTCACCGACCTTGCATCGACGATCTGCTAGGCAGTTCTATCCCTTGCTCCGTGGCCATGATTGGAGATAACTCAGACTCAACCCAACTGGCTGGCAATACGACTTCCACTTGCCCAGGGAATCGATAAATGTTGTATGGACAACATCCCACACACCAGAGATCGACATCTCTTCCATACATATAAGGCAAGCGTATTTTCTAGTTTTTGATATCAAGCGAGCTAGCAGGTCGCGTGTTGATCTCCACAAGAGCGTTACTTGATGCGCTAGACGACGCGATGCAACCTTGAAGTTGCAAACGGCTCTGCCAGTCCAGTCTTTGCCAATTCTCCCAATTCCACTTTCCGATAGCCAGTTTGTGGTTTCATTGTTTCAGCGGTTTGCGAGATGAGCGGTGGTTCATACGAGGTGTTTTCAGCACCAGAATATGTGTCAGTTCTTCCGAGTGTTGATAGCCATCAGAAGACGACAACAGACTGATCTCCTCTGTCAGAATTCTCCACCGATCGATCTCCCTTGAGAATTGTGGGAATGAAGGACCGATCCCGTCGAAAGGGTGATCTATCTCCACCTCGCTATGACAATGATTTCAAGACCGAACGGCTTAACATAAAATAGCGAAGCCGGGGAGTGCTCTCCGTATCCGTGTTCGCCTCCTCGCTATCCCCACGTTGTCTGCCGCTCCCGGGAGAGATAGAATGGGTTCTATGCATAATTTCGCTTATGCCGTGTCGCATAGGCAGGGTCCATCCGACCCTGTCGGTGTCTTATTAGTTCTCCTGACTGCCTTGGATGAAACATAGTATTTGATGATCGGCTTTGGCTCGATTTATCTCGACTTTTTGATATTTCAGCTTGCTCGTAATAGTTGACTCAACGGGAGAGAACGAAGCTAGCCTGACCATGCTCCTCACTACTACCATCTCCAAGCTAGCCCTTGTTGCCCTGGGATTACTCCAGGCAACGGGGGTGACCGCAGATCGGGATACCCAGCATGCATGCAAGAATCCGATAATTCGAAAAGAATGGTGAGTCTCCCAAAGCCTGCAGGTTTTATTTAAGAGTACCCTTTTCTAAAGTTCTGTGGATGGAATTATAGGCGTACCCTGGCAAGGGCTGAACAGAGGGCATACCTCAATGCAGTCCAATGCTTCCTAAAGAAGCCTGGACGGACCCCCAAAGACTTCGCTCCTGGCGCAGTAAGCCGATATGACGATCTAATTGCGACGCATATTGACCAAACCTTCGAAATCCACTTTGTGGTGAGTTTCCATTTCCATGGTCAACAGAGCATGGTCCAAAATACTTTGCTCAACGGCTTTCCTACATACAGTACATCACTTTGCTAACCAGTTCATGGATGCCATGATAATAACAGGGTCACTTCCTTCCTTGGCATCGCTGGTTCACAGCTGTCTATGAAAAGGGCCTCCGTGAGGAATGTGGCTACAAAGGCGCTCAGCCCTACTGGGACTGGACACTGGACGTCAACCCACCGTCCAACTGGGCCAAATCCCCCGTCTTCCACCCCGTCTTTGGATTCGGCGGCAACGGTCCCCTTATTCCCGGGAACGCTTCCGATCCAATGGAAGTCCCTGGCCGATCTGGTGGTGGTTGTGTCAAAAACGGTCCCTTCAAGGATATGGTAGTCCGTTTGGGCCCACTGGATGATCTATCAGGGAACCCACGATGTCTACAGCGCGATCTCGCGCCGTACTTTGCTGGGCGGTATCTCGGCATGAACCAGACAGAGCTAACGCTTGCTCAGCCTGATTTCTGGCATTTCAGCCGCGTGGATGATGGAGAGCCCAGCTTTGAAGCCTCTGGTCTGCACGGCGGAGGCCACTATGGTGTGGGTGGGACCTATGGACAGATGGGCGACTTGTACGCCAGCCCTTCGGATCCTATTTTCTTCATGCACCATACCAACCTGGATCGGGTGTGGTGGTCATGGCAAATGCGCGATTTAAAAACTCGGTTGAAGGACGTCGCAGGCCCCATCGCGATGAGGGACTATGAGAACGAAAAGGCCGGAAACGTCACGCTTGATTTCCCATTGACTGTTGGAGTGAATGCGAAGAATATTACGGTGCGGGAGACGATGAATATCAAGGGGGGTTACTTGTGCTACGACTATGATAAGCTCTACTGATTTATAGTTGTCGGGTTGAAAATAATGTAACATCATTTAGTTTCCTGAATATAAATAATTTGTCAACTATCACAGCTCTCTACCAAAGATCCCTGTTGGTGCTGCATCGCAACAAGAGTCTAGATGGTGGACGGAGTATATGGTCTGCACTTAGCTTCCCAGCCCTCGAGCGCCTATTTTTGTCCGAGGAAGATATTTCGCCCACTCATGGGCCGCCCTGCAGAGTTATTGGGGACACATCGGAAAATTAAATTGGTGCAATCGTTCGTTTCATCCTCACGCCCGGCCCAACACGAGTGCCTCCTGCGCCAGGCTGACTTCTAATATTTATTTTTAAACTAGGAAACCGGACGAAAGTCTGAAGCTCGGGAAATAAAGCTAGTAATTCGTATAAGATAAGAAAGAATGTGTTTATAACATCGCAGAGGTAGCTGATCTATTTATTCACATTCAATATACCAAAAAAAGATAATGAGACAATTTCGCTTTTCATGCCTTGGTCATGGTTCATTCGTGATCTCGGGGCGTAAAAGGGTCATGATTTTCCTGAATAATACGCCGAGATGAGAACAAATGGGAGATATACATAAATGCTAAAGGAAGGAGATATGGAAGGTATTGAAATGATGCGAACCCAACAGCGCCCAGCCAATACATGCCAAGTAAAATGCAGGTAGAAGCGTATTACGGTATAACAAAAGAACAACGCGCTTTGGTGTATAGGATAGCCAAGAAAAGAAGTATGAAAGAGAGATCCTGGGGACAGGACTATTGGAACGATTAGTTCTAGAGGCAGGCGATTTAACGCTTCCTACGGGTACGCAGCGAATAGCGTGGAGTTTGACCAATGGGTTGGTCGTCGAGGCTAAGCCCTCTGATGATAGATGGACTGGCTGGGGTGCGGCCAGTAGCTGGAGTTCGTGGCTGGATGATAGGTGATGGTGGTTCGGAGATGATTGAAGGAGTGTACTCCCTGGTGTATATCGACGCAGTATCAACAGGCGAAGAAGCTCTTTCCTGCTGGACCGAGAATGATTCGTTAAGTGTCAAGGGTAATCCATTTCCAAAGGACTCAGAATTGGTGGCGAGTGGAGCAGCGAATTTTTTCATTGGAGTTGTCTGAGATAGGTTGTCTTGTTGGTCGAAAGCCATAAAAGGGTGGCTAGATCCGACCGTATTGAAACTCGTCAGTTGAGTATTTTGGGACGGAAGGGGGCTAGCCTGGAAGCTTGGTTGGCTCTGGATATGGCTCAGGGCAGCCGAATTATGGGTGGGTTGAGACTGTCGCTTTGAAGCTGTTGGGATAGGTTCTCTGTGCGTTTCTACCATTCTTGCCTGCCCTTTCGTTTCAGAAGCAATGGGTTGCTGACGGGTTGCCAAAGGACGAAAGGCAAACAATTCCTGGCCCATCATAAATGCCGCTAAGCTTATACTCGCGTTATCGAGTTTTGGGTTGAGATACATCCCACGCGTCCGAACGATGGCCAGATACATGCAGAATGTCAATTCGAAGAGCGAGACCAGAATATCTGTGGCACTCCAAATTACGATTGGTCGCATTAGAGACTCGATGAGGGAGAAGCCGGCAACAACGAACGAGATACCCAATACAGCCATATCAACTGTGGTTGTATGTTGGGCGTAAACCTGGGCACTGGCCCATAAAGCCATTGAAAGAAATAAAAGGCATGCTTTTAAGACATGGTGGTGTAGACTTTTCGCGCGAATGTTGTCTGACATTTGCACCGACTGCTGCATTTGAGATTTGGAGGGCCGGTCTGCGATTGAAAAGGCTTTGTCGAAAAGATTCTCCAAGCCGGTATCAGTAGCGATATCATTGGGTGGAAAGAATCTTGGAGGGGCCATCACAATTCCTGTGGGTTTAGGCCCGCCATACTCTTTGTCGTTCACTGACGGTGGTTGTAACACTGGCGCTTTGTGGAACGGATTTGGCTGGTTCTCAATGGGTCTCAAGGGCCGTGAAGAATTGGGGTTACGGAGCTGCCACGATAGTGGTGTTGGAGCAGATGGCAAATTACCTTGAAATAACGACGGGCTTGGAATAGGCTGAGCTTGAGGAATTCGCCTTTCCACATTAATTTTCAATGACTGCTGAGATGGAGTCCAGTCCATAGCATCAGCATCATCGTCAGGAAAGTCAGGAGGCGGGGTTGGCGGGACATATGGCTCGGGGTTCGCTGGGCGTTGCGGTGCTAGATTTGCGACCGGGAACCGCTGAGGGCTTGGAGCTGCGGCCTGTTTAAAATGTTGGGTATCAGGAGGAGGCCTCGCGGTATGTCCAGAGGGCGGCTGGGGGGTTCCCAGGAGTTTATCCGTATTATCATTCCAGTTGACGAGAGGCGTCCTATCAAACTTGATAGCCGCTCTTGAGCCAATGGTAGACTGATAACCATTAGCAATAAAGCTAGTTAATGTTGGAGTTGCAACCCAGTTAAGTATAAACTTACAATAATGGTAAATAGGCCCGTGAAAATATGTATGGCTGGTAGCAGGTGGGCGTAGTGACTGGTGAATGTAGCATCCTGTAGGCCCGTCCAGGCAACAAATCTCACCACGAGAACGACAAGTTGAATCCGATAGTATTCTCGAAGACCGGCTAACCGGCCATGATAGCCATCTACTTTACACCTCAGTTTTGGATTCCACCACAAGGAGAAGATACCCAGTATCAGCGATATGCCAGCATATGGCTGAAAGAAGGCAGCGCATCCGCTCGTGATCCGACCGTCGCGTTTGTATTGGGAAATACAGCGTGTTATCGACGGGGAAGATCCAGGCATGCCTAGATCCCGATCCATCCACAGAGAATCCGAGGCCACAGATTCAACAGCATCCCAGATAAGTTGGCCAGCAACACTCGTCCAGAAGGCTACAGCTCCCGTTGAGACCCAGAGACTTTTCCATCTCCAGAATCGATTATCCCGCTTCAGCCTGCCACCCCTGCTACGTTCCATCATCCGTCGCAAGTGATCAGCTTTCGCTTCATACCCTGTCTGCCGGATTCGCTCAGCGACTCGTGGTTCGCAGTTCTTGCAAACTTGTGGGTAGCGTTCCTCGAGGCTCTTCCGGTATTGGGGGTAGGAAGATTCGTATGCCGCATATTCAGGATGTGACGGAGCAGGGAGGTATGAAGCTAATGTCTGTGTAAAAAGATGTTGATTCTTCAGGCAGGTTGAGCAGAATATCGACGAATCTGGGTAGAAATTTTCTGGTTCTGTAGGTCGCGTAAGCGGTTGAGCATACTTCGGGGGCTCGTTTTCTTGCGACGCCTCATTGACAGGAGGATCTGTTATTTCGCCATTCTGCTCGACTCCATTAGTTCAGTATTCCATAGCAAGACACGCGCCAGCTCAAGCTCTTGCGGTTGTTCGACGCGTTGCACCCACCTCGTCGAGATAGTTCACTGCCTGACAGTCTTCGCATTTCCATCGACGTATGCTACCCGTCCTAGCTAGCTTTGAATAACAGCCACAGTAGAAACATCGAAATCTTCTTTGAAAGAAGGACGCCATGGCAGTGTCTTTATCTTGCCAGTCGGTGTTTGGCCTTTGGATATTTTTTTGCGCCCAAAGAGTTCCCAAACGGGTTTAAGTATCGTAATCGCCGAGGAAGCCTAAAAGGTAAACAACACCAAAATCAAGAACCAAAAACTTCTTCCCATCACAATATTTTCGATATTCTCGCCAGTGGGTTCTATTCAAATTATTATTCTCAATGATTGAAGTGACCATGACTTAAGATATCAGTTTGTACTTATATCTCAAAATTCGACTTTGAGTTGTGTTGAAATACCCTCATTGCCTAAATGGCCAGCTCAATACTTATACCGTTTGCCCTTCTAGCGGTTTTTGTGGTTATCATTAAGGTACCTTTTCTGTCTCTCTCTCACCTAATTACAATATACTGATGATTTGTAGACAACTCTCAATATTCTGAAGAAAGGGCGTTCAAGCCGTTCTGCTGCACAATTCAGAGGTCGCCCTTCATTCCACCTGCTAGTGGTGTTAGGGAGTGGAGGGCACACAGAGGAGATGATTTCAATGCTAAAACATGCAAAATTAAGTCCAGAACGCTTTGCCAGGCGTACATACGTTATCAGTTCAGGTGACTCTTTCAGTGCTAGAAAAGCTGTCGAGTTTGAGCGGCAATGCTTTCCAGACGCCGATACCTCACAAACTGGCCTGGAGTCCTCGCCCAGTTCGGATGACGTTTCTTCCCAGGCATTCAAAATCATCACAATTCCTCGAGCAAGGAGAGTCCATCAATCATTCTGGACAGCTCCCATCTCCACCCTTTCCTGTCTGTGGGCTTGTCTTCTCGTCCTTATGGGTCGACACCCCGACCAATACCCCCGAGCATCTTTCTCCGGGTCTGTAGGAATATGTGATCATCCTGATATAATCCTTACGAACGGGCCTGGAACGGGAGTTTGTGTAATCGTGGCTGCAAAATTGCTACGGATAATTGACCAGATACTATCCCCGATCTTATACGATCAACAGCCAACCCAACAGCCGCAAAGCCGCTCGTCTCGCCGTAAGATGCGTACGATCTTTATTGAATCCTGGGCCCGTGTGACGACGTTAAGCTTATCCGGGAAGATCCTTCTCCCGCTCGTAGATCGCTTCCTCGTTCAGTGGGAAGGGCTGAAGGGCTACTCAGGCTGGATGGGTGGAAAGACAGAATATGTTGGCACATTGTTGAGTTGATAGGGGTTCCTGCAGTATTAACGGTCAACCAATGCCTCACTTTGGCTATTGTCCGATCATCAAGAGCTCCCATCATGTGTGGCTTTTGGAATGCTATCGATCTCTCCATCTAGGTTTAGCGGCGTTACACCGAATGCCTTTTTGTACTCCGCAACACAAACTGCGTGATTCTCTATTAAGGTGCCCTGGTATGTTCAAGCTTAAGATGAAAACGGGTTTTCTGGGGAACTGGAGCAGTTAAGCGAAGGGTGCGCAACGGGCCCTTGTGTGTTTCCCACCATTGGGTTGAATGACGTTGCCGCAACGAATGGCAGGGTTAAGTGCGATTTGTTTTAAGATCGCAGTCTCACGTCGAGGGCATCGTGATATCTACAGAGCCTACGGATTTTGTATACATGGCCAATTCGCCAAACGAGATGAATATGGCGGCGCTAGAGCAATTATGTCAAGAGGAACGAATCACACTTGATCCAAAGCCCCATTCAATCCGAAAAATAGTCACCAATGGGCTTGAAGAGCACAAATCAACCTACCATTTGATACGTCAATGGAATGAATTCTACGTGGCCCATATCCACGGTTAAGTGCTGCCTTACAGAGCCCAATCCCCAACGTTAAGAGACCGCAACATCTCGGGGAATACCAAACGTGCTAAATGCTGGTTTCCAGGATCCGACCAAGTGTTTGAGCATGTAAAGCAGTTGATAAACAGCTCAGGGTTGGAGTTGAATTATTCCTTGTTCCCTACATGCATCGTGCACACCCGAACACCGGCCCATTTTCATGGCATTCCAACAACCCCAATCCGCTGCGTTTCCATCCCCTGCAGACTCATTAAGAGGTTAATTTGCAAGCATTTCAATCAGGGAATATAGGTTAATCCCAAACAGCTACACGAAACCGGCGAGGTTCCAAGCATGGCAGGCGGCATATCACAACCTTTCCCGAGGAGATAATTAACAAAGTGTATAATAGCCATCCTCTACTTTCTGTCGGCAAATATATTCCATGACAGATTCATTATGTCCAAAGCAATTCCACACAAGTTCTAGACGAATCCCACGAAGTACCCAACCGTGTACATGTGTTCTCTAACAAAAAAGAACCCGATGCATGAATGACATGGCAACTTCTCGGCATACCTCATTACTCTCCTTACTCTCATACAATGTAGAAACCCGTAACCCATCTGTAGACATTCCAACTCAGCAATGGTATCGGATGACCTAACCAGGTGCATGAATGGGTTACTCCCCCGATATCGCTCTCAGGCAATGAAGCGGAAACTTACTAGCGAGGCGTTTCACTGCAGTTTACATCTCCCAACCGAGGGGATACATGTACATGTACATGTTCCGCCAAGCTGGACACAGCATGACCGATTTGTCAGTCAAGAATACTTTGTACAGAGATTGAGAGGAAAAGAAACGGTTTGTTGTGGTCACCGTCTTGTCTTCTCCTTGTCTGTTCCTGGTGCGAGTTAAGTTCCGATGGGACCGTTAGACCGTTTTCCACCATCCAACTGGATATATTCCGAGCGATCAACATGAAAAGAATACGATGATAGTGATGGGAAAGGTTAGAGGCGCTTTTTCCACAAAGCACTGCAAGGTCACAGCAAGGCTTTTTTCCCCTGACAATCAAGTGCATCGTGCATAATTATAACGTCGCTTAGAATGCTCAGGCCACACTACATGCACGATCGGCGTATTCTTCTGGCTCAAATCGTTTAAATCTACTTGACAGAATACAAGACGGTTCAAGCCAAAATTGGGGATGAACAAAGATTGAGCAAATTCGCATGATAAACAAAAGCTCGGAAATACGAGCCTCTGGTCACACACACATGTATACGGAGAAGGTGATTTCTTCATTCTCAAGAAGAAAAAGAAGAAAAAGCAAACCTTTCTTTTCCGCGCCAGAAGTGCACATTTCCCCGGCAATGGCAGGAAGCAGCCTTCTCACGAATATCCGGCTGTTCCTGAAAATCAAGCCGGGATCCTGCCACCCTCCTTGAGCATGAATACGAGGCTTGGGGCTGGCTTCTTTCTCACGATTGGATGCATAATGCATGTATGTGGTTGGAGCCTGTTGGAAGGTTTTATATGACGTGCGATCGGGTATGGTTCATTGGTTGACAGGTGAGAGAATGCAGTTGAACAGCTTCGGGATACTTTCTTCACAGAAAGAATATACGGAAAGAAGAAGGCTATGATGATGACGACAACAACAACGACGGTGGAAGAAGAGAAGAAGAAAAACGGAAGCGAGGGGTGGGGGTTATACTGAATTGAATTTTTCCTTGCCCTTGAAGCTTTACAAGGTCAAGGTTAAGATGGCCTTCTAGGGCTGTTTCTGTTCCTCCAGCTGAAAATTTACATAGAGATCCTGGGAGCAGAACACTCATGAGAAGTTCTAGATTCATCTCATGTGGAGATGGCGGGTCTTCCTGACGATAATTTCACTACTGCACAATGAGATAATGTTGAGGTAGGAATGCAGATTTTGGCGCTGTGCGTATATACTATTATGATTATTGATTGGACCTGATTCACCATCCGAAGAGTGTTTCTTCATTGCCGAAAAGAAACTGGCCGAAGAAGCAAGTGGACGGTTATGGTGATATTCCTGCAGAATGAGGCTAGGGCAGCTGGTGATGGAACTTGTGATGGATCCTAAATGAAATTCTACAAGGTTATATACACCCTTGAGAACTGCTGCTACCTTTTTCATGCCTGATCGATATCTGCCGATGGTTGCCTTGTCCAGGGCTGCTTCTTTACCCCAGGCTTCATGGCTGGGCTGTGAAGCACAAGCAAGATATCCATGATTTGCCGGGTGACACCAGTTGATATTCAGCCCGAGCGGGCGGCTAAGGACGCTTCCTCACTCCCATTGTACAGTCACAATGAGAATGGATGGATGCTGTACCCCAAGCTTGGAGTACATATCGCATTAACATCTCATCCTGGGCCAAGTACAACATGATAAACAGCGACGTGGCCTCCCCATATTTTAGGGTACATATTTTCCACACAAAAAGATTCTTTGCATGCTTCTATGAATAGAATTTGAGTAGAGTTGCATCATCGTGAAGCGCTCCACCATAACCATAGTAGGTAAAAGGCCGGTGCCACGCAAAAAAACTCTTTAGGCAACGAGGTGATATCCAACGGGGGCGAGTGTGTCAGCCTTCCAGGGGAGTGAGATACGGCTTCCGGGAGCAGAGAAGCAAAGCAGCAAAAAGAGAGGGAATAAAAAAAAAGAAAAGAAAAAGATATCCGTAGGTGTAACCAGGGGCAAAAAAAGGCTTCTGACAGACTTTCCCGCTGCACGACATCCAAGTCGCTCAAACAGATACGAATCACCAATTGCTGAAGGGCATAAAATGCTATAGACAAGGATTAAACATCTTGCTCTCTTCTTTTATTTTCTTTCCAACACATTGCCGAATTTTCAACGGGGATCGTAGTTGTATTCGGGACAATGGCGAGAGGGAAAAAAAAAAAAAAAAAAAAAGGCAAAAAATAAGTTAAGGAAAAAGCCGTTCAACCAAAGAAAAAGAGATGCTGAATAGCGTTTGTCTGGACCGTCCCCCGAAACACCACGCTGACGGGAAGCAGAATTCTATATAATTATGGCGCCCAAAGGTTCCGCAAGGGGAGCCTGCCGTGCCCTGGTTCTCTTGCATGTCTGTTGGACAGAAAAATGGACAAACCATCCAATCCGATGCAGAGTAACAAGCCGAACAGCCCCAGAAGAAGGAAGAAAGGCCAGAGTTATGGCTGTGGATTGACCCCCTTCCTGTACCTTGGTTCTGATCCTGTGAAACGGCGCCGAAAAGTGGAATGACGGCGACCAAGTGACGGATGGCCGAAACTCTGGCGACTCGCCTCGTCTATAGTCGGCGTTTCTCGTCTCTCTCTCGCTCGCTCGCGTGTCGACGAAGGAGATTCCGCACCCGGCTCTGGTGCAACGCTTCGCCATATAAGGAGATCGTAGGACATATAGGGAGCTTGAAGCCGGACAGGATGCCAGTTACTGATAGATTAAATTAATCTGAGGCATTGCCTGAAGCCTAAAAGAAAAAGAGAGAGAGAATAAAAGAAAGAAAAAGCATTAATAATAACTCATAAGAGGCGCTGTTTTGTTTCGTTTTTGTTTCGAAGGCGCCATCAGATTCTATTTTGGCCGTTGGATCAAAGAGATCGATTGTTTTATATCAAGTAGCATAACATTTTCACACAAGCAAACGATCGACTCTTTCGCCAAACAGACTTGAAGCCGTTTTATAAAAAGTAAGAAGATTTCCTCTCTTGAAGACTTTTTGCCGGGCTTACATGATCGTCTTTTTTTTTTCGGCATCTTCTTGACTTTCTTCTCTCCACAACTTTCTTCCTCCAACAACTTCCACTACTCTGTACAAGTTGAGAGAGAGAAGAGCGAAATAACCGTTACTCTTTCTACTCTGCCTGTTGATCTCTTGATCTTCTTCTGCCTCTCTGTCTCTCTCCTGCTAACGCTGGCATCCAGCTGTGTTCGGCGCTAAGGCGTGCTAGTCAAGCTAGTCGAGCTGGTCTTCTGTAAGTGGCTGCTTTCTTTTTCGCTTCACGCTCTCACGCTTCACGTCAGTCATTGTTGCCCGACCGTTGCCTGGATGCTTCGGATTGGACAGAAACACAAGAAACGGGCGCAGGATCCTTTCTCTCTCTGCTTTTGCCGGAGCGAAGCTTCCTGGTTGCCGTCGTCCACTTGCCCTGCGCTGATGAGAAACGGTGCCGTTTCTTAGGGCAGGAGAACTTTGAGCGATCTTTACGGCGTTGTTTTTTTTGTACTAATTCGCTCTCTGTTTTTCCTTCCTTTCAGCTTCAGTTAGGCCAATAGCTACATCCTAGAAAGGGCGGGGGACCAGCGTTGAGAAATTCCGCCGTTTTCTCTTTTCTTCCCCGGCGCGAAATCGAAGCTGAGAAGCTGCTCAACCAACACGATACAACCGCCCTATCGGCTTCACCAAAGGTTACTGTGACAACACCTTCAGGAGTGCATCGACAACCTCCTGTCTGTTCGCGTTTCATCTCTTTCTCCGTCTACCCCTCGTTCCAGTCTCTCGCTCCCGGATCTTCTGCGCCCTCTTAACGCGCTGCTGTGACTCGCTCGCTGCCTTACCACCATCCCCTGTACCGCCACGTATGATCCACCGCATGATATATCTTCAGTCCTAAAACCATTACATCACTGGGGGAACTTGCTTTTGTTATGCGCTGCTACCTCTCGCCTTGACCCCTCATCTATTTAACAAAACGACCCGGACGCCCTCGTACCTATCTGGGCTCACACACGTCAGCGTAAACAGTCGTTTATAATGTTACGTCTATCACATCTATTTGAAGCTAGTACTAGGCGCGAGTGCGCTGAACCCAAGATGGAATTGCCGCAATATTCATGTCCCTCTAAGCCAGTTCCTCAGTCACCTCAATCCGCTTCCTCCTCAAACCCGGCCTCTCCTGCTACCTCCCTATTCTCGACGCGGACGCATAACCGATTCCCCAGCTCAGTCTCTTCGCTAGCTTCGTCGCCTGGTGGTGGCTCTACGGAAGCCTTTAGCAGCGGGAGTGCTATGAAGACGCAATTAACGGAAGTGAAAGAGGAGCCGTTCGAGCCAGAGAAAGGTTATGTTGAAGAGGATAGCTATTTCCGTATGTCGAAAGCTTTTGCAATTTGTGTCCTGAATTAAGAACGCGGTACTAACTCTGCTTCTCACAGCTCACTTTAATGACTTTCATGCCGCGGCGGCCACCGACAATGCACGTCTCTCTCTAGAGTCGCAGGACTATGAGTTCTCGGACGAAATCGTAGAGATTGCAAGCTCAACGACAAAGAAGAGACCTGACAGGCATTTTAACGGCATATCGCGCATCAGCACGCGTTTTTCGTCACTGTCTTCCAAATGGAAGCAAAAATCAGCTCCTATATCAGACGCGGCACTCGCGCTCGAGAAATACGATGAATCTCTTCGATCCCGTGCCAACTCTACAACATCTGCCGTTGTCAGCCCGGCAATGAGCTCGCTTTCAAACCGCCAAAGCCTCTGCAACCCGGCCTCGGCCAGGACGACTTTTGAGGAACGCGTAAATGAGGCTGGCATCTCACCGCTCGACATAGACAAGGCAAATACTCATGAGGACGAGGTGCGTGACCGACATGTAAGGACTCCACTGCTGCCGCCAGTGATGAACGATCTTCCACACTTTGACAGCGAAGCAACTGTCAATTCCCCGCTTCAATCACCGTCAGTGGCGAATGATGGCGTCGATTTTATTTCCACCAGAACATCTTCTGGCACGCAGACAACCCCCGAAACGCTACCCTCATCCTTTACCTCGGCACATCCATCATTGTCTTCAATAAGCCGACAGCTCGCTTTGGCACGAACTCATGCACCTGACAGCGCTCCGATACTAATGTCTGACTCTAATGACGTGTGGTCATCGAAGCTTGGTCATGCAAATTTCACTATCCAGCCGCAACCATACTTACCCGAAGTTTCGTGCTTAGAAACCTTTGAAGAACATCGGACTAATTGGGAGCTCGCACGTTGCAACTATGCCAAGCACCTTGTCCGCACTGGCGAACATTATGGAATCACGTCCAGCATATACAAACTCACTCAAGAAAAGTGGGAATCGGTCAATAAACAGTGGAAAAAGAACCACGACCACCTCATCGCTCACCTTCAAGATGATTGTGGGAACCACTTGTCATTGAATCCTTCGGACGTTACTCATCCGGATGAAGATATAAAAGTTCCGGGTCTTCATGACAAAGGGAAATTCCCTGACCTTGGCGACGAAGATATCGTTGGCCCCATGCTAGTCGAACAACGTCCGACCAGTGAAGACAAGCCGATTTCTAGAAGGGGTTTTTTCAGATTCATCCTTGCTCTTTTCACCTTCCGCCAAATAAAATGAGTAATGCACCCTGTCGCCGTTCCACCGCCTTTTCCCTTAACTTGTACAAAAAAAATACCACGACGAATATTTATTTGCGCCTCTCTTTCTTCCCTAACAAAAGTTTACCTTTCTCGAACGGTGCCGGTTTTATACTCTGCAGTCTTTACGAACTTTTTGATTACGCCCTACACTCTTTATGATACCCATATATGATGAAATGACGCTCCTTATTAATCCTCATCATGACGCTCCTTTCTAATGATATTCGACACAGCACTTTACGACCCGGATTATAATTTATAGATAATATAGATACTGCATGGATATGGAGGGTTATGGCTCTGCACACGCGGAGTCTGGTCTTGTTTTTATTTTCTTTTTTTTCCCTTGACCTTCAATTCACGCAGGGGGTGCAGTGGATTGGTGATGATGCAAGAAGGGGAGAAACTTGAAGCGGTCAAGCTACTTCACTGGTTCCTACCAGCCCGTACCCGTCTTTGCTATTCCCTTCCCACTACTCCCCCCTGCTCTCTGTTCTTGCTTTTTATATCGCATCAAATACTCCCAGCGGATTACCATTTATCTTAGCATCGCAAATCTTAACACCTACCACATATTCACGCACACGCACATTGTTTAGCCGCTCTTCTCCAACCCTCCCTTGTACAGATACACATTATTTCCGAAATTCCCCTTGCGGCCCTGCATCGAGTTGGTTGTTGTATAAAATCAAAGCAAAGCCTCCTTCTATCTACCCTTCATTTGTCCTACCCAAATCTCCCCAGCCTGCAAGCCACTGTTTGCTTTTTGCTAAGGCGTTCTCGTCCCACCAAAAGCAACGCGAGTGACAGGGGAAAATATATCCTTGAGTGTATTAAAATATAGATGAGGGAGCATATAACTTTGTACATCTACATACATGGAAGGCATAGATTAGGATACCATTGAAATAACACAACATCAACACTACCATAAAAGCTGCGTTTTGCATCTTTGTTTCATAGGCCATAAATAGACATCTTCCGAATAGACTTTGAATCTGTATGACCCCATACATAATCGCACACGTCCTTCATGCACCATTGCGTTGTTTGTTTTATGGGAGAGCGTGTTTCAGCCCAGCTCCGGATCGTGTTTCAGGCGCAAACACAGTCTGTATTCTGCTCTGCGTACGCCGTGCCAGGCTTAGACTTTCCGCTTGTAGATCAGTTGCATACACACTATATATACCGTCATGCTCGCATCCGTGAACCCCAACTAGGCCTAAAAAGGGAGATATAAGAGCAAATAGATGACAACGTCATACTAGATTATCATCAAGCCCAGCCAGAATACGGAGTAAATCAATTCTATCTATCTAAAATCAAAACCAATGCTGTCCCCATATCTCTCTCTTCGAAGGCGTTCCGTCAAATTGGAACTCTACCAACGTGACGTCTTCAAACCCTTCTGAGGCTTCTGGCTTTTCGAACCGGCGGGTATAATCCGAAAATGCCACTGCGGGGAGAACAGAGCGGGATTCAGGGTTGATGTATTCCTTTATTTAGTTAGTTTAATCAATATTGTTATTATTACTTATTTTTGGAGGGTGGTTTGGTTTGGAGGGTGATGGATACGTACGAGATTTGGATTCGCGGCGCGAACTGCGTTGTTGTGCTTGCATATATCTAGCGGTGTGGAAAGGTAGATGCATCGGATAGGCACGTTGCGTTCCTTTGCGAGAGATATCCAATGTGCGCGCGTTTCGATATCGGCGTTGGTGTTATCTAGCCAGTTCCAGAAGCAGGTGTCAGTCTCGTGTTGGATGCGTTTTTTTCCTCCTCTCCTTTCTTTTCTTCTCTTTTCTTTTTCTTATTTTTCTTATGAAGAACGGAAGAACGTGGGGGATATTTCTCACATACCGACTGCGACTGATTTGCCGGTTTGGAGATACTCGTTTGCAACCTTGAGACATTTCGGGCGCTTCCAATATGTCAGCTCTGGTTCGCAGATATGGATTATGCCATTTGTGATGAGACAACATACTGTTTTTAATATATCCTGATTGACTCGTTCGTAGCCCAGTGGTTCCAGGTATTTCCAGTAGAATGTTGACTTTCCGGACCCAGGACTACCGCAGAATATCACTAGTTCTTGATCATTTTTTCTCTCAAAGCGTGTTGAAGCTATAGTTATAGTCATTAGCATATACCCTGCATGTAGCTTTTGGCCTGGAATTAACTTACAATCCCCATTCATTGCCTTGGTTATGTATTCCTGAGGATCAAAAGTTTCAATAGGCTGCGGTTCTTCCCCTCGAAAAAACTCCTCCGGCGTCTTGAAAGGCAAACCAACATTCGTCGCGAAATTCCTAATCCGAATATCAGCACCAGCATCAGCATCCAGGTGACCGCCTTTCTTACAAGTCACTAGTCGAGTGGTCCCCCTTGCGGCCCGCCGCATCTCCAACGAAAACCGACCCTTCTAAATCAACCATTCCCGCCTCAATGTCCAGATCGTAATCATCCAGCGCCTCTTTCCACATTCCTATTCGCGGTTTTCGGAATTCGTCGCCCGCGGTAGCCGCGTATATGCTAATGGGTATATCTAGACTTTTCATAACCAGAGCGAACTTTTGCTTGAAATTCGATAGACTTTTGGATTCTGTTTTGCCGGCTTTGATATCTTGTTTGAGGCTTATGGCTTTTTGGTTCGAGATTATTAGGATTAGGTATCTTGGGAGAATGTGAGTTAGCAAGGCAGTGGTCAACAGTTTCCTCGTGCTTATGTATATATACCCCTGTGAGTTAAGCTCCTTTAAACGGTCCGGAACTTTGGCATCCCACCACTTCCAATCGTTTGCATCTCGATAGAATCGAGTTCCTGACTTTGGTCGTATGATGGTGTGGTCCTGAGAGTATTAAGCTGTTGAGTCCGATTGAACTTTGGGGAAATTCCACACATACAAGATCAAAAGCAGCGATGCGGCGTGGCTTTTGATGGACCTTTGTATTTGATTCCTCCGCTGTGTATTTTCCAACTATACAGCTGTTGTCGACGATTCTCCATGATAGCTTTTCGGGTGTCTTTTGTGAGGCGGGTTTAAAGAAGTTGACAACACTCTGGCCTGCGATTACTGTGTTAGAGTAGATGTACATAAGGATTATATGTCTAAATTAAGGGAGACTAACTGGTTGTTGTCGATTCAATCTTTCGTCTTGTTGGTGGAGGGGAGATTTCTCGTTCGGCGAGTGAGCGTTTGGTTCCGGTTTTGCTCTTGCTTGCCATGGTTACAGCTGCGGATGGAATTTGGGCGGTAGACTGAGTAGCGAGGCGAGGAATTGAGCGCCACAGAGAAAGAGAGGGCCTCATGGATATTTATCTGTCAATCGTGCGCAGGCAGCAGCATCGTATCGACGCGTTTGTCGCGAAGCTGAATCGCCAAGTCACGTGTTTAAAACTCATTTGGCAGTCAGCGAACGAACAAATGAGTTAGTGATGGTGAAATATGAGTTGTTTGGTAGTTGGTCATTCATTAATCATCAAATAGTCTAGCTAAAGCAATCACATCTATCATACACGAGCAAGATGACGGACTAAGACTTAATCCTGGTGTCAAGAGAGAGCCGATCCGCCGGCTCCAGCCTCACGATGGATTTTAGCTGTTCTTTCAGAGCTAGCACACGCTGAGAGGCAGCCTTGAGAAGGTCTGGATTCCCGCTATCCTGAACGGTAACACATGCTTGTAAGATGTATCCTCCGCTCGGATCTAGGAGTGACAGGTTCTTAAACGGGGGAAGGCTCTGGACCGGTGTTTTAGGAGTGGGCTGTTCGGGGAGATTCAAAACACGATGAAGGAAGAGGACCATGTCGTCGAGTACGAACATGTCGCCTTGGACGATGTATTCGGAGACATAGCTAGCGGACATTAATACAAATATATCTGCTAGGATTCAAGCAAGGAGAGGCGGGGTGACATACTCAAATCCCCATGTCTTCATGATGGATAGAACATCTCCTGGTGGTAACTTTGCGGAACCCACAAACCTCGAGGTCACGGCAGACACGGTTCCGGCATCAGGTATATCTTTGAATTCCACTCTCCAGGGTGGGTTTGATGTGGCCGGTGTGGGTTGCCCGTCCATAACAACATCAGGTGTCTCCGTCCATGTCTCGGTAGCAAAATCCTTAGGGTCAACCTCAGCGACAGCCTGCATGTAGTAGAGTCCAGAGTTGAGCAGCTTGTTCAGCCTTTGAACCTCGGGTAGCTGTACATCCTGGGAACCTCCCAGTCGTGTCTTTACAAAGCCAGGTTTGCGGTATGCCTTGAAGATCAGATGTCTTTCGTAGATTCGGTTCGGCTGCATGGCCGTGAGACCAGAGAGCTGGAGGAGGAGATCATGGTGTTGGAGGGCGGGGATTGTAGCGAAGAGGAGTATTTCGTGCATGTGTCTGTCTGTCAGGTTATATCCGGAGGTGTAAGCACTCTAGTACTGTATGAAATGTCGAGTACTCCGTAAGCATGGCGTGTCTGGAGAAGTCGCGCTGTGGGGAAGCCCATGCTGATTGATAAGAAGCAAAGATAAGCTTAATCCCTGAATTGCAGTTTAGGCTAAACTTCCTCTGAACTGTGCCGGTCCTTTATCGTGCAAACCACACGGCGACCGACATTTCCGCCGCCAGCCTGTTCCTCCCGCCGCCGAACCACACATTAATCATTCCGGTTGATAATGAGCTTATCTCGGTCCACAAAACCTTTTCTTCTTCCCAACCGCTTTCGCCGAAAAAGAAACCATCTCCGGCCAGGGTTAAATTCGCCAGTCCGCGCTCTTTTCACCACACAGCTCTCCGTCACTCACCACTACCATCACTCATCACCACCATCACTCTCTCACAACCACAACCATCACACACATTCTCACCATCACCACCACCACCACCACAAAATGCACGCCACTACCGTCCTACGCCAGGCTGCCGCCGCTGCTGCCGCCTCCAGAACTCCCCTGATCAAATTTGTTGGAAAACGCTCCATTCCAGGTACTACCAGCCACTCTTCTCCTTAGCTGAGCTTAATTAACCAGTCAAAAACAGCCGCAATTGATCACTCTCCAAAGGCTCATCCTGCCTCTCCAACCGGTGCTCTCCCAGACTCTTTCGCTACCTATCGAGCAAAGGCCCAGCAACACGGTCCTCTGAACAACCCAGCCCGTGCCTCCCTCGGTGCTATTGGCAGCCAATCCGGAGCTTCTCTCGGCCCGATCGAGATCAAGCAAGGCGAATATTTCGATCGAAATGAGCTTCCTGCTCGATTCAAGCGTATGCCTTGGTCCCAGGCCGAAATCGAGGCCATCGAGACCGGTGGTGCCAGCATGTTCGCTTGAGATAGCAAATTCTTCACAAACGAATCACGAGCAGCACGCTTGAGTTCTGCACCGGATGCATGACTACGACACACGACAAGCGAATCTCACCACACTCTACACACTACCCTCTACACACACCACACACACATATTAAATCTTGTATACTGTATTATACGGGTTTCTGGGAGTGCTTGCCGCTTGGTACGGCAACGCGGGACTTTTTTTTTCAACAGCCAAAAAACGGCCAGGTGTTATTTTTCTTTTGATACCAATGGGTTTATTCGTGGGAGCTGGTTTTTGTATGGACAGCTATATATTCCGCTGGTCTTCTCTCCCCCATACGCCGTTCCGAATCCGCCCCCTCCCGCATCTCTCACCACAACATCGACATCTATACCTCACCGATATCAACATCACTCGGGGGCTGGTTTAACGATTCCAGGGAAACAGTACATCCCGCTTTCCTCCCCCAACTTCTTTTTCTTTTATCATTCGCTTTATTTCGGGAACGGCGGACAGGGGTTGAGTTCTTGTGAGCTATTGAGTTACTGGCGCTGGCGGAGCTTTTTCTTTGGAGTTCTTTTCTTTTAATGCCTTTTGTCTTCGGCAGTTTATTGCAGGATGGTTCGCTTCTTAACCGTGTACGATGAATTGGGCTTTCACGGCTTCTTCAAGTATGGGATGGTTTATACGTACTCACTCCTCTTTAGCTAATCTGTACATATCTATCCAAGCAAGAGATTCACATCTATTGTTCACACACATTCTCTCTCTCTCCCATCTTTCATCTTGATACTTCGAGCTTGGAACTCTCCGAGCTCATTGAGCTCCCTCCAGCCTTATGGATTCTAGACCGGCTCGGCCTTTCCCACCCCCGTATAAACATCCTGGGCTTCATGGGCTGGGAGAAAAAGAAATGTTCACCTCTACCATGCCTGCCTCGTCTCCTGGTACTCACGTAATATACCGTACACGACGGCATCAAAGAAAGCAAGTCAAAACGATCGCTCTCTCTATCCATAACTATACATGATTAGAGGTGTCAGCACTCGAAACAAAACATCGCCTATTATCATCTCTCCACCTATGTTTATCTCCATGCATACCCCAGATTTATAAGCGATCCTAAAACTTATCTCTCCATCGGCAAACTACCCTATAATAACAAATAAGCAATCATGACAGCAACACAGCCTGATACCCTCACCATCAAAGAGACTGATGGGCTCAAAGACTCGGTCGCAACCACCTACATCTGCTCGTCGTCATCTGTGACCAAAACACCGACAAGCCATCATGCCGGGTTGCGCAGGGTTGATATAGTTGTTCGTATTATCAAGCCTTGTCATAACTGCCGGCTCATCTGGTCATTTATTTTACTATCTCCGCTTGCTAATCCTCTCTCTAGCCGCCTTCGCAGCCGAAATCGGCCTCGTATCTGTCCACGCTGGTTAATGTGTTTCTTCCAGTGGGATATCCCCACAGCGTCACTGCGGATTACCTGGAGTATAAGATCTATGTTTGTACTTTGTCACCATCTGCGCTACGACATGTTTACCTAATCTCTTACCCCAGGACGCCCTCCAAGCGTTTGCAAGCTCAATCGCAGGACTCCTAGCCTCTAGAGCAGTTCTACAAGGTAAAACCACCATTTACAAATATACCATATATATACCCAATACCAGACCCAACTAATGAACCAGGCGTCGGCGTCGGAGATGCCACGGCCTCACCGACCGCCGCTCTCCTTCTCAATGTCCTCCAGGACAGCACGGGCAGAATAGCCACCATCCTATTTGCCCATCGGCTAGGATCCTCGCTCGAGCCAGAATGCAAGATGTACCGTCTTGCCGCGGACATGATGAACGATGCAGCTATGATTGTGGACTGCCTGTCTCCTGTCTTTCCGAAACCGGTGAGAGTTGCACTGTTTAGCCTCTCGAGTATTCTCAGAGCGTTATGTGGTGTTGCGGCTGGTAGTTCCAAAGCGAGCTTGAGTGCTCATTTTGCGAAATGGGGGAATCTAGGGGAGTTGAATGCTGTACGTTTCACACTCCCTAACACTCTCTAACTCTTCTTTTGGCCCTTGTGGGTGATAAACGGTTCAGGCTTATGATTGATATCCTAGAAACATTCGAGTCAAGAAACGATAATATCCCTGATTGGCATGCTGGTTTGTTAACCCTAGCATACGAACGGTTGGTTCTATCGTCCACCCCCCACTGATACAGCAATAGATAGGAAGTTATGTCGTCTCACTCGTCTCCTCGCCAGCGGCTACATGGACAACCATGCTCATACTCCTAGCCATTCATATATCTGCCAACTACGCCGCCGTCAGCGCAGTACACATGACAACCCTAAACAGGCAGCGGGCAAATATAGTTTTCTCAACCCTTTTCCTTAACAAACCAAATGACGTCCGCATCCTCACGCCAGAACAAATCTCTAAACGTGAACGAATATTTGAACAAGATGGAGTCCTTAGAGATGGTTTGACGTCTTCCATCCTCGGTTCGTGTCGGATAGGAGTTTCTCTGCAGGATTTACTCCATCTCTCTTCACCATCTGATAGAAGCCATACCAATTCTATTCGAGACGTTGGCTTCGATATCTCTGCCCTGATCAACATCTTTAAAGACGAGAGATATATCCTCTGGTTCAACGCCGCACAGAGACGAGGCGTGATCGTCCTAACGCACGATTCTAGCCCGCTCACCCAGCTGAAAGCATGGAGTCATGCGCTGCTCGTTTCCAAGCATCTTGCATACACGGAGAAGGGAGAGGGACCTGAATCACTACTTGAGCTACTAGATTCAACACTCAAGCAGCGCTCAAAGACCTTTGAAGACGAGTGTCGCCGTCTCCGCGAGGCGGGATGGGACATTGACACAGCTGCTTTGGAAACCAAGGCGGGTCGAAGAGTTAGATTCACCTGGACATAAGGAAATAAGGAAGAGGGAAATGGATCTGTAGATAAGGACCAAAAGAGAAACGGTAATGGTAATGGTATGGTATGGCAACTGTATCAGATCTCAATCGATGTAAGGAGTACAGTATCTCCATCTAATCTACTAATCTACTACGTATCCAGTACCTGTGCTCGGCCTCCAACCTTAACCACCCTCGCTTAGACAAATACATATACATACATATACAAACAGAATACAGAACCTACGGGCGCTAAAATAGGTTGGCCAATTCGCCTATATAAATAGCTCATCATCGACCCATTTCATCGCTCGGTTACCCAAGGCATCCTGTGGGCCCGGGTAGATAGACGATACAGCCGGGAGAGCCACGATGGTAGCGCCGCAGCTTTCATGTAGAACGCCGGCGGGAATTTCAATCCGGTCCATTCCATTGCATTCTAGGCCGTGAGAGATAAGATGGAGCCGGCAAAGAGTGAGAAATAGATATTATAAATAGTTGTCCAGGCAAGAGAGAAGAGAAAGAGCGCCAACTTCCACACAAATCCTTAAATACTATTATTAGATATGCAAGATCGTAAGATGAGCAGTAGTAGGAAACTAATAATTACATAGACCATCATCCATTGCACGATTATTCCGAAAACAGGATGATGGGTAGATAAGTAAGGAGGAGGAGGGAAAACAAAATTCAAAAAGGGCCAACTCGGTACCCCCCATCTATACAGCGTTGAAAGTTTAGATCATACATGAAGAGAAAAGTAATTGGTGGAGAAGGGAAAAAGAACAATATATAAAAAACCAATGCTAATGCAAGACCATGGGTATAAACGCCAAATGTGCAGATAAAAGACATGTAGATAATCCCTTGCTTGTACCGAACCAACTCCCAAAGCGGAGTTTTCATGCAATTCATCCAAGAACCAATGCTGAAAATGAGACAAATAAAAGATAAATGAGGATGTGTACATAATATATCGAGAAATCATCTGCCAGTCTTTTTTTTTGTGTAGGCAGTAGCTCAATCAAGGTCGTTTCGGTATGTGTGTTAGTGATGAGAGTGGGGTTGGTGAAATGGCCAATGAAGAACCACCGCTAAGATGTTATCGGTCATCCGAGGCTCTTGAGGTTGGACCAGAGGTTGCACCACCGCCGCCGCTACTGCTCCCACCCCCGCTTCCGCCAGGCCTCTTTTTGAAACCAAGCTTCATGCCCATTTTCTTCCACGTGTTTTCTGATCGATGTTTCGGGCTGTGAAGATCGCTTGATGGAGGAGTGGTAGGGGGAGTCATGGGTTCTCGGGAGCCGGGACTGGATGGGATGCTTCCAGTGTCATCGGTGAGGCTTCCTGTTATAGAATCACCGCTGTTATATCCATGGGGGGAATGTCGAGTGGTATTAGATCTGGAAGGTGCATAGCTGGGACCGTGTGAGGTGTTTGTGGTGGGATTATAGGAGAAATAGCCGCTGGTGGTTGAGCGTGGTGAAACGAAAGACGACTGGGGTGATAGTCGCTGACGCATTGATATCCGACGGTTTACATTGGTCTCTTCGAACGATAGGCCTTCGCTTCGGCGAGGTTGTGGAGGGGGAGGCTGCACGGTACGGCTGTTGAGAAAAGGGATAAATATCGATTCGTCCATGAGATCTCGCATTCGTTTTACCGCCGAGTCCAGAGTCTCCGGATGTGGTGGCCTTCTCGCGTTTGCATGTCGAAGCAATGCATCCCGAACGGTGCTAGGTAGGTTTATCTCACGGGGAGCACCAGGTACGATATATGCGGCTAATAACCTCTGCCACAGCATACATAAATTGGCAGCCTGTGGAGTATCAGACATTATCGGGATCTCATTCGTCTGCCGAGCCACGCTCATATAGTTGTCCGAATACCGCTTCGAATCCATGGTGAACTCGAGCGTCTCAAGACAATGGTTCTGTGACAGGTAGGCCATGAAAGCTGTGAGGGTGTAAGGAGGAGGGGCTTGGTTGGATAGCACTTCATCTAGAGTTGGTCGCGAAAGAGCCAGACTGATTGGTCTCGAGGTATGCCAGTTTTCCATCATATCCCGCTCGTCGTCCGAATCGAGATCAGATGGGATCGGTGTATGGCGAGGGGAGGATTCAGGAGTCAGATTCCAAGGGGAGAACGTATTCCGCGACCTCCCCGGGATCATCTCCCTCAGCGCTTCGGCCTTTTTGGATCCAGCTTCCTTGGCCCGCACCCTGATGTTCCTCCACACTCGCGGTCTTCCTGCCGCCGCTTTCTCTTCCCCCGCGAACGCAATAGTTGGAGCCGTTTTAGGCGGATGTGATAAACCCACCCGGCGGCTTCCGGGTGGAATTTCGCTTTGGTTTGAGATTTCGGGTGCGTGCCGACAAGACGATGCGGCCAATTGAGTCACACCGCGAGATCGATTGAGAGTTGAGAACTTTGCAAAGACACCCGCAAACTTTCTAGCCAACAGATTCAAGCGTTTCCTTTTTGTCTTCCTCTTCTTGGCCTTGTGTGATATCGAGCTAATTTTGACAAGTTCCTGCGAAAAGGTTAGTGGCTGGTTTTCCTTTATCAAGACTGCGTGCGGAAGGATTAAAAAAAGAGTGTGGGCTCCAGGGATAATGAAGAAAGATATATCGCGCAAGAGATCCGCCTGACGAAAAGAAATGCGGAAAAAAAAGAAAGAGGGTAAACAAGGTGAATTTTAAGTTGGGAGAAATGTTGGTTATATTACCCTTTGAGAGTGGAACGTGATGTGGATTAAGGGAACAGATGAAACAGAATTAAGCGCTCCACAGGATGATATGAGCAGGGAAGATGAAGAGAAGTTTGGTAGAGCAGATGGTGAGAAGTTCGGCGGGTAGGGGAATGTTGGAGATGCTGTGATGTTGATATGCAGTAGAGATATATAGATTCCAGCGGGGGAGAGCAGGTAGAAAGAAAGGTGATGACAAGATATATACCAGTAAGATGAAGAGAAAGAAGAAGATGTAGAATATTGGAGAGAGTGAGAGACACAGAGGTCGTGATATGTTATGAGAGAGAGAAGAAGAAGAAGAGAAGTTGAAGTTGAAGAGAAGAAGAGAAGAAAGAGAGCGAGACGACGAGCAGAAGAAAGGCGGGAAAAGAGAACACAGGAAGGAGCGCAGCGGGTACCCTGTCTGCAAAATAAGGTGGAGAGGTACATGCCTTTTTATGCGGTGGAGAGGCGTACGGTATCGTACGCAAGGTCCAGTACGGTATCGTATGGTTCGGTATGTACGGTATGACGCAAGCCGTACCGTATTTAAGGCTGCTTGGGGCGTGTTCAGAACTTGCAGTGTTCATAGATACTCAATGAACGAGAAGAAGTTCTTGGTAGACTGATGGTAAGAAGTAAATATCATCCAGAAATAATACTCCTCCAGGCAGAGCAATGTGTGAGTTTCCTGCCTGCAATGATCCACGGGATGATCTTCGTCCAAGGATACACAAGCTGGGATTCACCGGCAAGGTTGCTTTTTCTTTGGTTATTCTCGAATAGAAAAACGGGAGGGAAACAAGAAAGGAGAAGAGTTGATATACATATGAGCAGGAAGAAAAAAAAAAAAAAATCAGGAGCTGCGTCGACAGATATGTATGTACATAATCTGGCTACGTTTGATCTTGTTTTGCCTTTCTTTTCTTTTTTACTCACCCTAATTCACCCTATTTTCTTATGGAGACGAGAGAGAGAAAAAAAAAAGAACAAACACTTTGGCCTTCTCGGGGTGGCGAGATTCAACGACAGGTCAGGGTTTTCCTTCCTATCGGCCCACGCCGAGTCGTGAAATCTGCAGGATATCACACCGTAGCAAACAGCTGTTGAGGCACTACAGGAGAAGTTTCGGGGGCAGTAAAAACACTCTTTACTGTTCATCCCTTTTTCGCCTGCCTGCATAATGTTCAGGAGTATGCGTTTGTTGAGGAGAACGATTTCAAAAAAGGAGACAAGCTACGCAGTCGAACATATTTCGACCGCGTCTCCTTCACTTTTTTCTTTTTTCTTTTCTCCTTTCTTTTCTTGCCCAACTACTTAGGTTGTGGAGTAAGTTGGACCGATAGAAGAATGCAAATCACCCCATCCTGTCAAGAAGCTTCGTCCTTGGGCAAAAAAGCAAAGAAACTTACTCCTGTCTTTTGATGATGCGTCCTTGTGTTCTTTTTTCTCCAGGTCGATTCATTATTTACATGTCCCAGGGATGTGTGGATGCCACAAGTTGGCTTCTGGAAGGGGGGGCCACTTCGATGCGTGTTCGATCTTCATTCATCCTTGCTCCAACAACTTTTCAATTTTTTTTTTCTCTTTTCTTTTTTTTTCTGCATTTTGCCTTGTGCATCCGAGGCTTTAGTTCCCGGTCGAGTCCATGTTATACATGCTAAAACGGAGTAGGACTATCGTGCTGCGCGCTGCGCTTTTTCAGAGGACACAACATGCATCTTCCTTGTCCCATTGGGATAGCGTAACTATGATAGCCGACATCAATGTAAGACAGACTGTTGTCCAAGCTCGAACTCATACAAAACACCCCGTTTGCGTGCCGCTGTTATGTATGCACGGGTTGGGTGCTACCTTATCCTTCCCTCTTCAACACCAAAGTATGATGCGTCGAGAAGTTTCGGTCGAAATAGCCTAAAAAACGTACATCCGGGCGTTATGCGTGTATCGTCTGTATCAACCGCCTTACTTACATAGCCGTTTGTCGCAGTGGAGCCAGCGAGGTGGACGTCGGTCTCTTTTAGGCTCCTCTTCAAGAGCCCATCTCCATGCATGACAAATAATGCTCCAGGAGGGATTAATGCCCGGAGTATTTCGGTGCTCCTCCGACGTCTCCATTTTCCTGTAGTTAATTATATATATCCTTAAAGGATGGATAAAGTCGTCCAGGTTCAGCTAGGACGCGAAATTGAAACTATCCCACCGCTTGCTTGGTCTGTACAGAGAAATCTCGTACGAGAGTCTGGATTGCCACCGCCCCGGGAGATCATCAGTTCTATTTCATGTCAACCGTTAATCAAATCGGCGGCGCGCCCTCGCGGTGAGGAAGAAGCGCACTATTGAATGGGGATGTGTAGAGCTGCCATCGAAAAAAAAACTGGGACCCCAATTGACTTGCATCGCTGAGCAAATCATTTTGTTCACCAAGCGAATAGCTTCTTGGCTTCCTGACGCCAATGTCGGCATTCATAACCCCGACAGTCTGTGAATCAGAGCTTGGATTTTCCGAAGAATGCAACAGTCGAGCTTGCTCACAAGCTCGACGGCGGCAAAAGGAGATCCCCAATTTTCGGCTACAGAGTGTTCTCGTTCTCGTTCTTGTTATGCGAGATGTATGGTGATGGAGTTGATTGATCCAATGAATGCAGGAAGATGGGTATCAGTGGGTGTGAGCTGTCCTGCAAGTCTAGAACTAGGCTGGCAGCTAAGCAAAAGCGGTTATTGAACCAGCGATGCTCTTAGCGAATTGAGATCCAGAGATCTGTAAGACGTCGACTCTGGGCTATCTCAAGTAGGTGAAGGCAAAGGTAGATATACACAAGATCTACAGAGTAGCAGATGGAGATATATATGTTGACATCACACAGGGGACCTTGCGGGCTCAGAGGAGGAGGGAGAAGAGCAGATCGTATTGTGTATTACAGGTCTCTGTACGGTATAGAAAGGTGTTACGCGTATGTATTTTCCAGAAGCAAGAGGGTTGGTTTCTCGTTGTCTTCCATGCCAGCCGGACTAGCCGAAAAAGGCAAAAAGTGGGATGGACATGCCCTTTTTCCGTTACACTAGACAGGGATGCGCCATTTTAGGCAAACCCGCAGGGATCTTTTTGGTGCTTCGAGAACTCTTGGCGCTTCTCAAAGGCTGGAAAAGTTACCGATCACCAAACTCTATACGTCACGGAAGTACGGTACCAGATAAGGAACCTCACCAACAACAAGCTGAGGGGAGGCTTAAACGTACGGATGCGGTATTGTGGCTGTATGGTTTAATCGCGCTGACGGCGGAAGGCAAAAGGCAACAACCCCATCAACTCCGCCATCGGCGGATCTTCATAACCAGCATCATCGCTGTCTTTTCTTTGTGTGATGACTTATCACGAACCTTGCCCTGCGCATAATACGGACACTCCTGTTCATACTATCGGGTCACAGCATGAAATAATGCCAATCTGTCACGCCAGATGTACCAACTTGTCGGTGATTGATCGAATACATACCAGTCCGTCTGCGAGAGAATACCTGACAATCGCTTTCTTTTCGAAGGATTTGATCCCGCGGAGTTAACACCGTTTTACCATTGCGTAGCGTGCCCACTTTATATTGCCATCACCACCGCTTCTCCATCTTGATACAGAAACGCCCGGAAGCACACCAATAATCATCATGCACACATTCCTTACCGGAGATACGCTATGTTTCCCGTCGTCAAACCCAGACTTATTTCGGTATTACTGGGAGAGTGGTACAAGGTCCTCTTTATGTTGCTGAAGAGAAGAACTGGTGCTTAACACCAACCCACAGCAGGGTTAGTTCATCTCTCGCCATACCACTCAAGAAGTATTGGCAGGGACAGGGACAAACGATGAAACAAGCATCGATGATGATGACGATATCATGTCCATCATATCGTCTCATCTCTGGTCCTCATCCTGCAAACTCGGAAGATTAGTGACAGAGATGATGAAAGAGCAGAGCCTAAAAAGTTCCGTATGCCCTTAATTGAGTCAGTTCGTAATAAAGTTAGTCTACGTCGAGTTTGCGGGGAAGGTCTGCGTTCAAAGCACAAAGAGATTCGATCGCCATCCACTTATTCCCATGTTAGTAAACGGCGAGATCGGCTTCAACACGCCCTTCCAGTGATCTTTTGCGGTCCTGCTGTGCTAGACTAATATCCTGATCCGTAAGCTCCGAAGATGGATTGGATGTAAAGGCATCAACACTGGAGATTACGAATAGTTGATCAGCATGTACATATATTTGTACGCCATACGTTTCTTCGTGTGAGGCATGTGGAAGCCATGGAGCTTTGACTCGACATGCACGTTCAACCGGACTTTTTGGGCTATTGTGATGGATCCAAAGCCACAGCATCCCCTTAGTACCGGTACAAAGGTGGACGATCAAGCAGCTATACTCCCATCACTCAGCAGCCGCTAAGCTAGCAAACAGCTTACCAAAACAAGTGCCAAAGAGCAAAGCAGGGTTGATCCCATCCCAACCATCAGCTGCCGAATCCTCCGTAAGTCTTGCACGCATATCATTGGGCCCCAAGCCCTAGGCAGATAGGCCAGCAGAGAATGAGGAGGTTGGATACCGGATACTGGGCGCCGGGAAAAGCACACGAAGTATCCGTACCTTGGGCAGAAGTGCCAACCGTAACGGCTTTAGACCTTGGAAAAGTCCCTTCTTGAGCTTTCGCCAGCTTTGGGGGTATATGAACGTGCACAAGACGTTTCGTATATGTACTTCGTACTCAGTGACTCGAGCTTTGTGCGTACATATGATATGTATATGCTTGGAAGCTCCCTTCCCTGAACCTCAGTCCCTGCTAGGCTTTTCCCTGTTCCTTCTTCACCCATGTCCAGATCTTCTTTGTTCCATTCTTTTCAAGAAGGTAGAATCGGACTTTGTTGGAAACCTAACCGCCAACCACACTCACACGCTTTCTTCCATAAACTTTCCTGACAACATCCATGAAGCTGTGAAGCGCTCCAGATGCAATAGTGAGGAAATATATCTCAAGAAAGGCGACAACTCTCTAAACGCCCGTAACATACAGTACACACCTGGTAATATATTACCATACCGTACCAGAACCGCCCATGCGTACCAAGATACGATACCGGACAACAACGAATTATTAAGCACGCATCATCCCAAAAAAAACAAAGATGATCACCATCTGGGAAGAAAAAAAAAAGAAAAAAAAAGAAAAAGGTTCTCCACAGTTCGCATTTTTTTCTAGAAAAGTTCTGGAAAGTTGTTCTGGAACTTCTTCACTAGAATGTCGTCACCTTCTGTTGACCCATCGGAAAGAAAGCTTTTATACGGGCCCTCCAGGTATCCAGCGGCGGCAAAAGGTCCAGTCATCCCATCCACATCGAGCATTCTATCCCAGAAGGTTGAAAATTCAATGCAGTCAGGCGCATGGAAAAAAAAATAGAGAAGAAATGGGCCAGCCCCCATTCCATCCCAGCACCACCACCACTGTCGTTTTCGAATCCACCCAATAACAGGGACTGGATCTGGGCCATAGGAGTTTGTTCCTCTCTTTTTTTTTCATGTCATCTGGCCACGTTCATGAGTTGTATATCGAGGAAATACCCATATCTTCAAAAACCCTTGCATGCAGGTTTCTGTATGTAAGGTACACCTTTTTATGATATTTTTACTTTCCATTTACTTTTCGTGGGGGTTTGGTCTGACTCGTTCAACTCGCCACCACAGCATTGGATCATGCCACAATTAACCACGCATCCATGACAACCTCGCCATTAATTCATGCATATCTGACAGCTTTATTACAAAAAGAAAATCTTTCTTTGTCCAGCCTGGCTTGGGCAGCAGCCTTGTTTGTGGGTTTCGGGAATGTTCCCCGAAAAAGGTGAAAAATGAAGATTTCTTCGGGGCGGTTAACGAGAGTTAAAAAAAACTTCGAGTTATACGGTACTGAGTTGGTTAAGTTTGTACCTGTGCCTGGGTGGCGGCTCGCTTATATTTTTTGTTCCAGTGTTTTTGTTGCTCTTGATGTAGTTGTTGTTGATGTTGTTTTTAAGGCTCTTAATCTCGCCAAATATAGTAACCTCATCCTCGTATGGTATGGAGCCCGGTCGGTGTACATCTCAGGGTTACAA
The DNA here is from genome assembly GCA_030789285.1 of Arthroderma sp. MBC 929. Taxonomy (NCBI): domain Eukaryota; kingdom Fungi; phylum Ascomycota; class Eurotiomycetes; order Onygenales; family Arthrodermataceae; genus Arthroderma; species Arthroderma sp. MBC 929. Next base: position 63,462 of record JARJUX010000082.1, read on the forward strand.
ATAGGTAGTATTCTCAACACCGGACATGGACTGCTTTCTTGGTATGTTTTTGTTGTACAGATCTGGCCTTACTGTACCTGGTAGAGCTTACCATCTCTCAACAACAATGACGATGGCAATGTCTGGCGCCTGTCCGGAGGCCGGTCACTTCTCAGCTCGGAGAACTAGTTCGGGTTCGAGTTCGTCGGCCTGAAGCCGGAGGAATGAAGTGATACCACGACGGCTTCGAAGCGCATCTTCGCGTCGGCCAACGCCGGCGACGCAGAAGGGATTCAAAAAAATATAAATAAATTAAAAATAATTAAAGACACCAAAATATACCAACCGATATAATCCGCGCTTTTAAAACGCTTCTGTTTCTTCTTCCTCAGCGTTCTTCGAAACGCCACAAACATACACAATACCTGTGCTGGACCCTACTTACCTTTCTAGAAATCTTCCTGGGTGGAACATACTATTCTACCTTAGCTCCGTTGATATGCATAGAATATCAGATTTTCTTCTTTTTTTTTCTCTTTTCATCTCCTGGAGCCACTGATCTTCGCTGTGGGAAACCACATGTGTGGAGTTTGCGGCAATTGAGTCTATATCTCAGCTCGGATTGCCCGGTAGGCCTCTTCCGTCAGGTTAAGCTGGCGGATCGAAACGAATCGAGTATCAGCCACGATGAATGCAAGGGTATATACGCATATGCCTGGCTTGGAATTCGAAGCGTGCCTTTATGCAAGTAGTTCACTCGTTGATGGCCAGTCTTGATGCTATGTGGGCCAGGAAGAAAGAGCTTATCTCATCTTCAAGCTCAAGATAAGCGCTGGTCCTTTCTTCTTGACTCTGAGGGATATACTGACGCTGCGGCGCCTTGGGTTGACTCATACCAGTTACGCCTTAAACTGGGTAAATGTACCCAGGAGATAAGACGATTTGAAAAGGGCGGAGGGAAGGCTGATGGTGAAATACTGAGCTTAAACCAGGTATCCCTAGCCCGAGTATTGCGTAGCATAGATAGGCAATGATGAGACCATTGTTGTCTGATAACAATCCAGGTGCAGGCAGCCAGCATCACTGTTCGCAGAACCACCAGCCTATCGATCAAGGGATTCCGTCAGAGGCTGTCTCCACTGAAGAGAATATAAAAACAACAGCTTAACATACCATATCTCGAGAGGCGGTGAATGGCGCCCTGAAGATCCAAAACACCACGCACATAAACCCATCTTCGGTCCAGGGCCGTTTTATCTTCTACCCCTAACGCCTGCTAGATATTAGAGGGTGGGATGTAGTTTTACACATGCTGTACACCCATATGTATGTATGCAACGCCGATCACTTTCCGTTTTTTCCTCAACGTCCGAAATCCATGCCAAAGTAAATATAGATTTCAAACTTATCTGGTGTGCAAGGTTCTGGCACAGTGGATGTATCAGAGGGGGAGTGAGTTAACGCCCAAGGCGTATGAAACACACACCATTAATTAATTCACGAAAGGCGATTTCGTGAGAAATACGCAGCAGCGGCCAATACGCCTTCTTTTCCTCGTTCCTTATTTCTCATTACTGATTCCTCATTCCTCTTGACTTTGCTTCTTCTCTAGACACTTGGGAGATGTTGGTTGGTAGAGGCAGGGACTAGCCATGTTGGCGTACATATGTATGCATGCTATGATGGATCCGACAAAACTTTGGTGTGGGTTGATCAGCTCGTATCAAGTTCTGTCAGTTCTTCGCCTTGCTTTGGGTCCTGTTTATGTGAGGACTGTCTGTGTCCTCTGGTATTCCAACGGGGTGAGTAGAAGGGCTAAAAGGTGAGGGATGTATCCTAGTGAATGCTGCTGTAAACGAAAAATTAAAAAGAAGTTGATAACGTATTATCATTCTTTCATTATTGAAAAGGCTATAAGTCTATCACTAAAATAAATCGATATTAAACTAGGTATTTCATCTTCAAGTTCGCTTGCTTCGCTTCGCTGTCGCGGTTCTACTCCATGATGTTTTTGCTTTCACAACCCCACGAGAATGAGCAAAATGAGAAAAAAGTGACGAGGAGAAAAAAAAAGAGAATTAACCAAAACAAGGAAATTTGAGAGCGAGAAGGAGTGAGAAGTTCAGCTTAAGGCTTTCTGCAGAAACAAATGAAAATAGAAAGTTGCTATGAGGAGTACAACCCGGTCGAAGGTGTCACATCCCCCAGACTTTTCGGCACAACTCTCGCATCGGCTTCCAGTATGCGTCTTTCTCACTGAGGTGTGTGACACATGTCCGAGAAAATTCAAGAGGACATCGAACCATGGCAAGAACCGATGCTGCACTTCTTCGTCGATAAGCTTGAACGGTGGAGTGTTCATCCGGGACTTGATTCGCTTTGGCTTTGCCCCGTGGAATGGAGGCCTAGATTTACAGGCAGGAGACATGGAAGATTGTGTGTAGACCGGCGATGCGAGAAGTATATGCAGGCGCTTCTAGGTAGTAGGATTCTGCTGGCGAGCATGTTTCTAGATCGGGTTGTTCTTGGTTGAATAGCCTCGGGGTTTGGGCCCACTCCAGTGGAGGGTATTCACAACGGTAGAGGACTGGTAGAAGTAAGAGGAGCGTTGAAAAGAAAAGAAAAATGGTAGATATGCAAAGGTAAGGGCTGGGGAAAGATTAAATAGAAATCAAGTCAGACGATATATGAAACTCCGTCGCGGTCATGAAAACGAGCGTCCCTATACAGCAATTGCACCAAATAAAGCAAGCAAAGAGAAAAAAAAATCCGTAGTGCCGATACCTTTTATAAACTCCGTAGATCAAAGATAGAGAGAATGGGGCAATCTTCCATGTTTCGCTGAATGGACTAGGTATGTCACGAGGAATGAACCGGATGGGAAACGGATGTCGAGAGGGGGGGCGGTCGTTTAATTTCAACCTTCAGAGTATCTTAGTTAACCACGCAACGAGTCTCGCGGGACTCGAGACCTACCACAACAAAGCGTCTTCATGATCTTTTGCATGAATGTCGGTTCCGGTTCGGTGGACCTTCTAACTGGTTGCTGCTGTTGGGTCTGTGGGTTGTTTATTTGGTTGGCTGGGCTCGTCAGACGGCCAGGAAGATGCACATTCGAGTTTTGAAACTGGGCATGCGTGGAAGCTGCTGGTGTTGCTTCAAGACCCCCCGCCGCTCCGTTTTGACGTTTGGCTTGCGGCCCTCCTGGGGCGTTTGGCCGCTCTCGCGCTTTCCCAGCTCCCGCTTTCGCAGGAGATGGGGGCGGGGGCTGCGCGGCGTTTAAACGGTCGGCAGTGATTCCTGGTCGGTGGTGAGGTCGTGGTGCAGGGGCACCGTGGAGTTCGCGAGCGGACGAGTTGGGCATCGCGTTCCCAGTATGCATATGATGTTGAGCAGCATACGGTTTGGCGGCCTCCCAGCCTCGTCCTCCGTTCAGCTTCATCCAATCATATTCTCCATCTTCTACATCACCAATGTTCTTCAACGCTTGCGTGAAGAGATCTCGAAGATAATCATAATCGGGCGTATCCTCAAATCCGAGATTGCGAACATAGGTTAGGTATTTGTTGAATTCCTCTGTTATATGGCTGTTAGTCCTGTGGACACGAGGCTTTAGTTTCACCATTAAAAAAAAAATTAAGCTTACCAGGAAAACTTTCACAAAGGTCTTTGACAGCTGTTGTCTGTTTCTTCTCCCCGATCTTTTCGTATTTTTGTTTGTTTGTTGCGGCTTTCAAGCCTTGCCATGGAAGACCGCCACGAAGAAAATACATAAATACGTGGCCAAGCGCTTCAAGGTCGTCACGACGGGATTGTTCTCTTCCAAGGTGAGTGTTGATACTCATGTATCGGGCAGTACCTGATAGAGATTTCCGCTCTCTGTAAGGAATATGTTGTTTGGTTTTGGGATCCCTATACTGCTTTGCCATCCCAAAATCAACAACGTGGATGACGTTGGCGGCTTTCGAGTTAGGGCGACCGATGAGGAAGTTATCGGGTTTGATATCTCGGTAGATGAGATTCTTCTCGTGGATGGTTTGAACCCTTGAGAGCTATTTGCGTATTAGCAGAAAGTAACGTAACACACTTAGGGTCGAATGGACTAACCATCTGTTTGGCTACCATAACCACAGTCTTGATGGAGAACCTTCGGCCGCAATGGTCAAAGAGGTCTTCCAAACTCGGACCAAGAAGGTCAATCACAAGTATATTGTGAAGACCTTCCTGGCCAAAATAGTACACATTTGGGATTCCGGCTGTGGAAGATATGAGATGAGCAAGAGATACTCGACACAGGGGTCTATCTTGAGTTTGTTAAGACTTACGGCATCCGACTAGAATCTTATAGGTCCGGTATTCATCTCGAAGCTGTGGAGCATCACTCTTTCGAGGTTCCTTTTGAGATAACAATGTTAGCTATTGACCTGGCTTCAGAAGTTGATGAAAGGGCCACGAACAAATTTGATTGCAACCTGCTGGTTGTTTAGGAGATTGGTACCCTCAAAAATCACACCAAAAGAACCTTCACCAATCTTCTTTCCAACCTTATAGTGCACCCCGACGACGTTCGAGGAAGACGATGACATTTCGGCCAGGTGTTATGGGATTATCGGCATCAAATCGAAGAGAAACGAACGACGGTCTGGTTAAGGGGCGTACTTTTGAAAAGCACTTGAGATCGAGAAGGTCTAGGATAGAGGTGAGGGGAAAATCTATTGTTTCAGTCAGTATGAGGGCCAAAAACTGGGCAAGTGGTTGGTTGGTAGAGGTGAAACGCGTTGATGATGCGACCCCTTCAGCTGAGCAACAAATTAAACGGTGCCAACAAATAATGACTAACCTTTTAACTCTCTCTTAGTTCTCTATTATCTGCATGAAGCCAGAACGTATACACACACACACAAAGCACACAAGTCGAATCGGTTACAGAACGGACGTTGGTTTCAGGGTCGGGGGAGTTGTCGAATGGGTCAGATGGCGTTGAATCGGACCGGAAATAGTTTTACAGACGGACTCGGAAAAGATGTGAAACGATCGAATTGGAAAACGAACGTACGGCCGGGTTTTGCAGTAAAGTTTCGTATGAACAGCAGGTTTCTGGTTGGTCGGACGGGAAATGCTTTTGGGATTTTTCCTCCCCCCTTTTACACACGGCTTGGAAGGATGATGTGGACGGCAGGATGGGATTGATTGTGTATGTAAGGACTGGCCTCTGGAACCAAGAATTGGAGAGAGAGTGGAGGGCGGTCAGGGGAACAGCGAGAGGGAAGGTGGAGATGGGAAAGGACAACGGAAAGGCAAAGCTGGGAGCAGAACCATCCAGATGACTGGAGAGACGAAGCACCCTAATCAATGCGAGGTGAAGACGCAGGTCAAAAGAGAGAGAAGACGAGAAGAAGAAGAAGAAGAGAAGAAGAAGAGAGACAGAGAGAGTCAGAGAGAGAGAGAGAGAGAAAAGCGTGAAAGCGCAAAGCTGGCCGGCGTGGCTAAACCCTTCCTGGCGCCGTCACCCTTATTTAGCGGTACCAGACGAAGCTTTGTTGTACGTGTACTTACTGGTATAAAACGGATGACTAACACATAACCACACACATATATATGTTATGTACTGTATGACACTCTAATTTTCAGTACGGAAACAGGCGGTAACTTTACTTCTCGGCGCGGCCCAAGGCTTCCCTTCCTGGCGATCAACAGACCGCCTCCTGAAGCAACAAGAAGCTCTCTGATATATGACTAGAAGAGAGTGTATAACCAGCAGTTCTTGATGACACCAACCTCTTCTCTCCCTTTACTTTTTCCTGATATCTATCTGTGTGTATCGATCGTGTTGTGGCGAAGGGGGCCTGTCACCTGCATACGCTAGCGGGAAACACCAAATCAGACAATCACACCCTGCCTGAATAGCCTGGTTGGCTGGGGATAATACAGGGCGTGAGTCCCCCCGTTTAGAACGCAGGGATCCAGCACACACACGTTCTAAATCCCCATGCACAATTTACCCGTTTAGAGCGGAGGCTGAGCGTTGTTCAACACGCTCTGTTTCCTGTTTCGCTTGTTTAAGCCGCTTTCTTCAGGCCCTGGGGGCTAATGGCGGGGATATTCCTGCTCCGGCTAACTGGTGCGTGTGCTGGGAGGTGCATTCAGCGTGTATATATGTACGGATCAGCCAGCGGAAATATTTCGAGAGGGCCCCCATTTGACATCTTCATCGCCTATTCGTCAGATCGCCTTGAGGGCGGCTGCAGTCCGGAATGAACCCTCAAGGATAGGTCGTGACGGCAGGTGCGAGGAGAGGTGATAGATCCTCTTTTTGCTGTCCAGGATGTTCATACATGCATGGACTGCCCATGTCGTTTTCCGTCGATGCCACTGGTGTTTCGCCCTCGCATGTGTGACTCTCGTCTTCTTGTGCGGCTTTTATTCTTGGAAATCACAAGCTTTTCAAAAATTGTTCTCGTCTCGTTTAGCCCGGATACTCACTTGCTATCAAAGGTTGGACATTTTCCGTGAGCTGATGGCTCCTTTCTGTATATGTTGATGCTCCGATGTCTTGCCTAGCGGTGAGATTTCCTTTTTGGGTAACGGGGTCTATCAGCTCGACTTCAACTCCAGGGGTGCTCCAACGCTATGTAATAATTTGGTTGACTTTGGTGTTTATTGGTCGTCATTGAAATGCCATCAACCATTCACCAGGCCTTGACAGCGCGGGAGACTCTGGGGAGGATCGCTATGGGGTATTCGAATATCCCCCGGTTTTCATGCCAAAGCCAAATACAGCCAATCACCAATGTAGTAATATCCTCTATCGATAATGCGCACAGTCTGGACTGCCACCGTATTTGAAGTACCAAAAATATCAATCCTAAACCACCCTCAATATCAAGTTCTAGGGACCCAAACCCTCCCTAAAGACCCTAAATTAATCCGTGATTCGACTCGAGAAACACAATGTGGAATTTGGTATTAATATTGTCATCGTGTATTGAAAAAAGAAGATTGAATTCTATGACCAAAACTCCATACCAAAAAACAGCCTCCTACCCCTCACAAGTATACATATTGTCCCAGCTGCACTGTCTAGTCCTCATCTACCTCCTCAGCCTCACTCCCCAGCTCTTCTTCGACAAGGTTACCCACCTTGCTCTGATCATAAGCTACCTCCTCTTCTTCCTCTTCCTCACTACTTGACCCGCTCCCCTCACTATCACCCTCACCTTCAGGATCATAGTCTTCTCCTTCCTCATCCTCATCATCCTGTTGGTTTTGCAATTCTCTTTCTGCTTTCCGAAGCTCGGACTCTTCGCCCTCGCCACCTTCACCCTCTTCTTCACCCTGGTTTCCGTTAATATTCAATCTCTTGGCGCGTCTCTGTTCAGCCAGACTGGCATCTTGTAGGCTGTGTTTTTTAATATAGCTATCAATACCAGTGTAGTCTTCCTGGTCAAGCATGGAGAATTCAACTTGCTGCACCTCATCTGGGTTAGTGGTAGAGCGTGCCTCGATGTTCAAGTTGAATGTTCGCTGAAGGACCGAAGTATATGAGATTGACTCGATGGTGTCCAACGAGAAAAATAACAGCGGTTTCTTGAACCCGAAAAAGATACCGGTTGATAAGAAAAATAGGTATCCTAGATTTGTAGACGTTAGCACAAATTTTCTTCCCCATTACACACTTTTTCCCCTGTGCGTAAACACTAAATAAGACTTGCTCACCTTCTTTACTGCCTCTAAATGCTTTGACATGATAGGCCTTTTCGCCCTTTCTATGAGACTCTGGCTTCGCACAGGAAAACTCTTTCACATCTGGACAAATCACTTTGACGCCCTTTAGTTTCTCATTCAACACTTCTTGGAGGTACGTCTGGTTTTTCTCAGCCAAGCTCGCGCTCTCCATAACAGGTGTCCCAGATCCTAAGAATGCAGTTCTAGGCGGTGCATCCGGAACCGTCCAAACCATTGGTTCAAAAGTTGCTGTTCCTGCCGGAGCAGCCGTGATCCCATCGCCATATCGGGGTATAATGCAGAAACAGAACTGTCGTTGTGCCTTTTCCGGAACAGGGAGACATAGAACATGCTCTGTAGATTTTTATATATTAGCCTTTCCCGCGATTCAATCTACCATGCCACGTCCCATCCAGTACTGTCTGTAGCCACGGGTTGAAGAGACTCACGGATACTAGCAAGCGGTATACCAAACTCCACCTCTTTCGAGGCCTGGTTCCTCGCTCTGAGAAAATCAACGCCACCGGGTCCTCCGCGCGTCAGCTCCAGTTGAAGCTTCTTCCTTTGAGGGATGGTAAAAGATATATCCTGCATCCAAAAGTGTAGATCCGCCTGGGCATACAATTCGGTCATTGGGGCGGAACTACCGCCGCCACCACTAACAGAACCTGGGCCATTCTCAATTCTCCTTTTCTTTTGAGCTGGACCTTCACTTTGCGGAGGTGGTCGATGCTGCTGCTGCTGTAGTGGTAGTGCTGGTACTGGTGCTGTTGTTGGTACGGGTGCTGGCGCTGGTGGCGCCTGCTGCATCACGGGCGGTATAGGGCCATTGTTGTTGCTGTTGCCGCTTTTTTCCTGGATCTTGATGATATATTTCGCGATATCTTCGAATATGCTAGCATGTTCTGGGCAATTATCTAAAGGGTAAAAGGTAAGAGGTCAGTAAAAATCGCGGGTTTAGAGCAAAAATTTGGGCGGAAGAAAGCTGCTCACAAATGGCATCGTAAACGCGTCGTTGAAGGGCGGGGTTTCCTTGAAACCCCGTGTCTATAGCCCGGGCATTTACCGTCACGAATGACATTTTTCTAAAAGTAAAAGTAATTATTATATGCCGACCATTGAATGTGGTATTTGTGAAAAGGTTGTGTAGTCGACGCGCGCGTGAGTTGAGTAGCGAGCGAAATCGTCCTCATCTGATCTCATCACTAAAAATTTATATGCGGGAAACGGGCTAGCCGCATGCTGGGCTGACACCACTCTGGGGCATGCCGTAATTTGTAGGATATAAATAGGAATTCTACATATATTTTACTCCTGTTCCTTTTTGGCTTTGATCTTAAGTGTGCTCTGTAGGTCGAGCATATTGCTATATCCATTGCCAATGGATATGCGATGTCTATGAGCTTGAATCGAAAATGCACCTGCTATTCTTAATATCCTAATATCGTACAGTAAAAAATTGTTGTGTACATTGTTTAAACATAGTCTGAAAGAAGTCTTTAAACGCCGCAGAAAGTTAGAAGAAAAGAAGGGAATAAATTATCATGAAGTAGCAGTTGACTGCTGTTGTCGCTTGCCCGACATAAATTGTTCAATGAAGGATGCCGTGTCGTTGTCAAGCTTGAAATTACCTTCCTCATCCTTTTCAGCCTCCCTCAATTTCGCCTTCTCTTCAACCTTCTTCGCTAGGAATTCGGTCTTGGGCGTGAGGAGGGTCCTGGTCTTCTGCCATTCCTTCTGCGCGACCTCCTTCTCTTTCTGTTCAAGGAACTCGAGATCGTGTCTGGTCCGGTACTTGGAGTACTTGTTTCTCAGCTCATCAATTACAGAGCTCGGCATTGGGAATGCCTGGAGGGAAGGAATGTAGGTTCTATCCTCGACTTGGATTCGGAGAGTGTCGATTGGCTGGTCTTCGAATTTCTGTGGTTCAACTGCTGGCCAGGGAATTTCAATGTCCAATCCCGCTATGTAGCGTGTGTGTTTTGGGAGGTCTACACTGCTCGGCCGGTCTAGGAATGGAGCTCCTGTTTGTATATGGTCGACAATAACGTCTTTGGTAATGCCGGTGTCGGGATCTTCAAGGGGGACGACGAGCCGGACATCCTTGAAGTGAAGCGGTAGAGGGTACGGTCGGTACGGGCGTTTGTCATTGTCACCGGCCAATGCAAAGGATGGGAACTCGACATCATACTTGAGAGTGTCGTCTTAGTAAAGAACGGATATGCCTGAGAACGGTGATCGGGGGAGGGATAGGCGCGCAAACTTACAACATTGACTCCATCAACAGTGACAGATTCCGATTCGGCATCCACATTCATAATTTTGCCAATCTTCCCTTTATCCCGGCCTTGCAAGACGCAGACTCGATCACCAGCAGCGAATGGGATATGCCTCAACCTCTTCGAAGGCTCAACCTTAGGTAAACGAAGCCGACTCGACGTAACGGTGCCATATATTCCATTGCGAGTCCCGATGTCCCTTCTCGGAGCCAGTGGCCCTCTCATCCAATCTTCGCGACGGTTTTTTCGCTCCTCAATGGCTTCATCGAGCTGGTTCCTCCGCAACGCAATTCTTTCCCGTAAATTCGATTTCATTTCATCGCGGCGATGCTCGGCCGTGATTCTCTTGGTCTTCCGCTTGGCCTGGGTGCGGGCCATGGCCGCACGCTTGAATACTTGCTGCATCTTGACCCGGTGTGCGTACAAGTTCCGCTTGAGCTATCTCTCTTCTACTTCCATCACTGGCTATTTCAGTTTTTCGAAATCATCGCGAAGTGCTTATATAAGCAATTCAGTGTCTTGGCATAATTATAGGCTTGGCAATACTCGAGGCTCCAAACAGTTTCGAGCAGCATACCACCATACATAGTATATCATCAGGTTAAAAGCTTGTGCTGGATTAATAAGGAGTATATATTCCCAGGCCCTCACAGAAACTGAGAACAATATGCTGTTTGAAGCGCGTCCGTATGCATCTATTTTTTGCTCTTCTAAAACTTAGGCCTATCTGGTTGAGCTATTTAACTTGTCGGAGATGATAATATGCTTGTCTCCAGTCAATAAAACGGGAAGATTTGAAAACATATTCAGGCAGCTAGGGACTGGGCATCCATATGGGATAAGTTCCAGGGCTTCTCTACTGAATAATGGCCCACCGCCAGGAGAGGACATTCTTGAATGCTTGAAAATGGTCAGTATCACGGGCAAGAAGAAATTGCGAGGGCAGAAGGAGTTCGTGTTTTGATAAGGTAGGGTAAGGGTGGGGATGCGGCGTCAGAAAGGAATGTCCAAGTCTCTACTCCGTAGTCCTGGGGATTACTCTTCTGAACAACTAGCTACATGTGGCAGTAAGGTTGAGTTCCCGTAATAGGGCGTTGGTGTGAGAAGTTTGATAATCCCTGGATGACGTCGCCACATATTGAGAGTTGATATACCTACACCCTCCGCGGATTACCACAGGTAAAAGGGAATACGGCCTGGGCTCTCGGGTTAGTTTGCCATAAAAAGTCTCTCGCCCCGGTGTTGGCTTGGAAGGGGGTGCGCTATCAACCCATTTCGCCCAAAGGCTCAACGGAGACGGGAGAGGCCTTTTTAAGTCCTCATGTAAACAAGCTACGAGCAAAGCCTGAGTAATCCCGCTCGCGTCATCCAAACCTATGAAGACGATGCAGTTCTCAAGGGTCATGAAAAGCAGCTCGTCTGACTTCTTGGCGAAGCTTCTGACGCTATGTGGCTGTGCGGTCAGATTCAGCCTCGCTGCGGCTCCTTGAATGAGCAGGATTGTTTCATTCGCACGGAATATGTGGGCTCCAATACTCCTGCTGGGTAATTGAAGATTGGAAAACCTGCCCAAATTCTTCCTCTCGGGACTGTGAGACAATGTTAATAATATTATTTGATCTGTGCCGACAGCACACTTGGCTGCGATAATAGTGCCGGGTGAACCAATCAAATCAAGGTATTCTGAAACATCAACCGTGGGTTCACGAATTTAGGTAATTTTGATATTGAGGGTGATGCAAGCCACAGGGAATAACGCGGAGCACCGCCACATTTGGATCATCGGAAGCTTTTTTTAAGGCTTGTTAATTAGTGGGCAGAAGATCCGAAAATCTGCTTCAGGCATTATCGGCAGATAGTCTCGTATGATGATGATATAATAAAGGAGGGTAGGAAAAAGTAACAGGCCAAGATCTTTAACGAGGCGGCAACAGTCGTATCTTTGTTGAAGATGGGAACGAATTGGAGCTGAAGAAAATTGACGATAGTGGATAAAGCGGTATATGTTGTGGTATATGCAGGTGGTATCGAGGAGCGCCCAACCAGACGGCAATCATCGACTCCTGACGCATCAGCATACATACTGCTGTATGTACGGAGTTATGTATCTGCAGTCTACCTGGTCGGAAAGCTGGGAGCCCGGGCGGAATTTATACCCAGTGCTCGAATAAAGCCTCACGATGAGCCTTTGGAAAGCCTGGCAGTCACTGGGAATACAGAAGATAGCCAGTCGGAAGGAGAGATTCGAGATAGGATGTGTGTGGTATGGTATGGTGATGGTTTAGCAGCTGGAAAACACCCAGATCGCGCAGGGATTAGTCAGTACAGGAATGAGCTCGTGACATTTCACAGCAGTCTGCCTGTAACATGTCAACTCCTGTGACTCAAAACTAGTGGTTTCTTAGGTTATGGCTGCATCGCGACGGGCAACCCCGTAGCTTGTTCAGTATATCTGGCATATGCAGAGCCAGCTCCAGGGCAGCGTAAGACGGTGAGGAGAGGATAGAATAAAGAGTATTCCCGTAACCACGCAGTAAAATGTTATGGTAACAGAAGTAACATGCACCCTGTTCGCGTCTCACCCTATCCTCAAACATATCTCTGATCCTGTTCCAAGGTTGAACTGAAAATCACCGCCGTCCAGCCTCTGTAGAAACCGCCTACATAGCAAAAAAAAAGAACCCAGCTAGTCCTGATTGGGGCTCCACAAGCAAAAGACAGCCTTAGTCCCAAGCAAAAGGTGCAAACCAGCCTAAACGGGCCGTGTGCCAGCAAAAAAGCGTGTGTGTCTCTTCTTCTTCCCTTCACCTTCATCTTCAACCTCGCTCTTATTGTCTGACCAAGCTTTCCCCATCTTCCATCCTTTTACCATCTCTTCTTCTTCATCTCACTCTTTCTCTTGTCCTCTTCCACATAAGACTGCTATCTATTTCTTCTTCTTTTCTACCATCATATCTGCTTCAGCTCTTCTCCTCCTCCCTTCGTATCGTACTTATTAATCCGCGCCCCTTTGTTCCTGCTCCTTAAACCGTATGTAGCCCCAAAAAAACCACCTCCAAACTATCACAGCCACGCTCATCCATCATCACAAAACCTTTCTCTCTTTTTCACAACACAAATATCACTTCTATCTTCTCTTCTTCCAACTTGATCTCTCTTTTCCTATCCTTCCATCATCAGAATACTGTTCTTTATCGACCCTAAACTGACTGTATCTCTGTCGGCTTGATCTCTTTACAGATGGCTGAAATCCGCCGTAAGCTCGTCATTGTTGGTGATGGTGCCTGTGGAAAGACTTGCTTGTTGATGTGAGTATATTCCTCGTCCTGTTGGCCTCAAGAAGGCTCAACTACGTACCTTGAAAAAGGCTATAGTCCTGGAAACTAATACTGATGTTTGCTTTCAGTGTTTTCTCCAAGGGAACCTTCCCTGAGGTTTGTACCCTGTCCTTTCTCTCTCCGCTCTCTTCTCTGCCTCCTCCGAATCAGACAAGCTTGGTAGAATCTGATGATTCGGCTTCTCACTCCTCAACTCCCTGAATCCATGATAGTCGATTATGGCTGAGCATCCTGCTGACTTTGCCATTCGTTAAAGGTCTACGTACCAACTGTTTTCGAGAACTACGTTGCCGATGTCGAGGTTGATGGAAAACACGTTGAACTCGCCCTTTGGGATACGGCTGGACAAGAAGATTATGATCGTCTCAGACCCCTCTCCTACCCAGATTCCCATGTGATCTTGATCTGTTTCGCCGTCGACTCCCCCGATTCCCTTGACAACGTCCAAGAGAAGGTAAAACAAGACAAAATATGCCCTTTCCACCGAAATCGTCATCATACTAGGCCGTTAGCAAGACTAACTGGTGAATAGTGGATCTCCGAGGTTCTTCATTTCTGCTCAGGCCACCCAATCATCCTTGTCGGCTGCAAGAAGGATCTTCGACATGATCCCCGAACTATCGAGGAGCTTCACAAGACTTCCCAGAAACCCGTCACTCCTGAAGAGGTAAGTTGTCGCGTGGATTCTTCCTATTTAGACACCCCCAGCCTGGTACTAATATCTACTGTTTGAATTTTTAGGGTGAGGAGGTCCGCAAGAAGATTGGTGCCTACAAGTATTTGGAATGCTCTGCCCGAACCAACGAGGGTGTCCGCGAAGTCTTCGAGTCAGCCACTCGTGCTGCTCTTCTGACCAAGAAGACTGACAAGAAGTCCAAGTGCAGGCTCTTGTAAACTGTTCAAATATGGTCGAAATTCTCTCCCCCTTTGCCCAAAATGGCAGCTCTCTCAAGCCGGCTGTCTAGACCGACAAGCCTCCTGGCATCTGAGCCCTTAATGCCTGGATAGATGTTTCTGTGACTCTTGTCTTCACTTCTATGCTTTATGCGGTGCGGATAATTGCAACTACCACCAAGAGTACTTAATGGCGATTTATCTGGCTATGCAACATTGGTCAACCTCTTTTTTTTTTGTCTTCCTGTTTTTTTCTTTTAGCTGCGCAGTATGTCAAGGGAATTTGTTGTTACTCGTAGCATCGGTAATGGTGCGTTCTTGAAGGTTTGATCTATTACCCCCTATGAATATATCCAACTTGATGTTCTTGTTTTCCTGATGTCTGCTCTGGTTTTGTTTTTCATTTATCTTGCAAATGCCAAACCTCCACAATACACAATACACTCAGATCAAGACATTTTCTTTTTTTACTGCGCCTTATGGCAATCCGGCTCTTCAGCCATGTGGGAGAGGAGCCATGAATAAAGCATCAACTCCCGAAACGAACAGGAACATGCCATGCTGTCTCTTATCCCCTTCACTCTCTATTCATCATTTCGCTGGGAGGTATCGTATTTCTGCTCACTCTATACTGTCGCTTGTTCTTGTTTTTAAGACCATATATTTATTCATCATGCTGTCAAGTTGCAAATCTCCTACACCAATACACCTGCTGCTGTCTTTGCTGTTTTGCAATTCGTCCGATTTGAACTGTCCATGCCCACTGCTTCACCCCAGTCCCATTCTTGACCTTCCTTGTATGACCCATATCCACCCTGTCCTTGTGTTTTTCAGCCCTATCACCTGCTACTTTCGCTATGGAGTAAACATTTAGGCTCTTTTTTCCGGACTCAATTGATTTATCAACCTATTTGAAACAAATATTTCTTCATCCCCTTTTCTTCAGAGCGGCAGCGGACCAAGGAGATGTCTTAACTGCTCTTGGGCTTTTACGAAAAGCAAAAGAAAATCCGCATTTCCAAGCCACGCCGTAGATAATGCATAGATATACGTACAGCACCTACGTAAGCTCAAAGCATCCTTAAATGGGGCGAGACTGCATGAAGATTTACCCATCTCTCCTTGGCCCCAGTCGGAAGTTCATGCATGCAAAAAGTCCGGGTATGCTGAACCAGACGCCCTTCGCAGAGTCAGGAAGCGCTCTCGTATCTTCGTTCAGGAGAAACGTTGATATTTCAATTCAGTACATCGTTCTGTCCGCCTCGGGGGAAAAACTCCGGAGCGCGGTGTGTATGTGTGCTTTGTATTAGCTGGTCGCTTGGTCGGTGTGCATCATTGCTTCCTTCACCGCCAGAACTATTATTTGATAGCGTTCTCAGCGTCACACACGTTATAGTTTAACTGGAGAGCTTTTAGCTCCTTCTAGACTTCAAGGGCGGATGTTTGAAACTTTCGTTCAATTCCAGCTTGAAGAGGACTTGATGGTTTCTCTTCCTCTTAACTGACATCTTGTCTGCCTAGTAAGACAGGGATGAGCCCAGCCCGCAGGCCCTGCCGGAATCTGGATCACGCCTTTCCAGCCTTTGTTTGTGAAGGAAAAAAGGAATTCTATCAGCTCTCTGTGAAGCAATAATAAAACTGGGAGGATGGCTAGGAAGGAAAGGGGCGAGGACTCGCTGTATAATTAGTGTGATATTGATATCATTCACGCTGCCACTTTCCATCATGAGGGTTTGGGCCCTCATGTCATCGGTTACGATTCAAGCAGGCATGAGAAAGTGCGCGACTCAATAACTCAGGTATTTGACCGAGTGCATTCTTCACCGACAACAGGAGCAGCCACCCCTTGGAAAGCTTGATATCCTACCCCTTGAAATTCTTCAGGAGATATTCGATGTTCTCGATATACAATCTCTATTCAGATTTCGCCAGCTCAATCTGCACGCTCGATATCTTATTTCTACACAGCTGGGATATTATCGGACAGTCACGACGCACGCCCTCGATGCCTTCTGTGCCATTCTACAGACACAGGTAGCACCCTACTATACCCTGCGCGACCTATATGATGTTCTGTGTACCGAAGAATGTGCCGAATGTGGCTCATTTGGCCGCTTCATCTTTCTCCTACCACTGAGCAGATGCTGTTATTCATGTCTGGGGAGAGCCATCCCGTTTCATGTCATCGATCTCCGCGTTATTACCCGTGATTCCCCCCCAGCCCAAGTCCCTAGTTACGTACCACGCCTCCGTGTTGTACATGGAGATAGACCTTTACCATGTGCCCCCACACGTGGAACGACCATCATAGGAGTGGAGCAGTTTCTCGAAAGCGTTGATGTTACTGATTGCGTCTATGTCAATAGTAAGAAAGGCCACACTTGTCTTCTGAGTGAACGGTTAGGAAAATGGACGGTTCAGGATACAGCCTCCTGCTATTCAGCTGCTGCCCTTTTGCCTTATTTTGATAAAAGAGACGGATCTGTTCAGTATGGGTTTTTTTGCGAAGGGTGCCAGGCTCCTAGTGGGAGAAGTTTAGACCCTGAGAGGGATGGGTTTCGCAGATATTCGGTCGGCGGGTTTTTAGAGCATTTCCGACAATGTGCCGGGGCTCAGTCCTTTATGTCTACGCAGGCAGGTTAAAGGATGTTCTAGAAAACGAAGGCCATCGTACTAGATTGGCCTGGGGAATGGTATCACTGAATGGCTAAGGGAAGTCTTTTATAAGGCTCCGTACATAAGTCGTTTCCATCTCCTTTGCGTGTGAGTATCAGAAATCGGGATTTCATCATGAGGCAAACTTATATGATGGAAACTCGCAGCCACTTTCTCCCCATAATGGAAGGCTATGGCTTGGTTTGCTTCCTGTCGCATCTCAGTAGAAAGATCCATATATTGCCTAGTCGAGCTTAGCGCAACGAAACGGTCCAAAAACGCGAAATAGTTAGAACAATTGATCTCAAGCTTTTTGAATCGTGCTGTTTTCGTGGTCAGGAACTATATCAAACCTACAGGACAAATAATCAAGGAATCTCAATTGCATAGGGGATTGCTGCTACTTGAATGCCCAGCATTCTCCTGTTCTGAAGCTCACGTGTGGATCTCGAATTGACCACCGCAATGGATGGGAAGGCGCAAGAAGAGCAGCAGCTGGACAACACGAATGGAAAAGATATAGCCCGCGTTGCTGGGTATCGCCGTTGGGACCACAATCTTGCGGTTATTCGAATAAACCCACAGGATCACGAAGACGTCCGTGATTCCATATCCCAGCCGTTTGATCGCGCTTCGTCAACTACTCTTGGACGGCTTGAAAAGTTGCCGCTCGAGGTCCTCTGTGAGATATGTCCCAGACTAGATATCCATTCTCTCTTCCGGTTCCGTCAGCTTAATAGACGTGCTCGAGAAGTTGTCAATGCCGTACAAGAGTACCGACTAGTTACGACACACGTCTTGGAAGTTCTCTGTGTTATTCTACGAACACAAGTTGCGTCGTGGTTTACCCTACACGACCTAGCTAGCATACTCAGCACGCATGACTGCCTTTCCTGTGGCTCCTTTGGGAGTTTTCTTTTTCTTCCAACTTTTACGCGATGCTGTTTCACCTGCCTCGTTTGTTCCCCTCGTTTTGGCCTCATACAGCTTCAAACTGCGAGGAAAAAATATCGCTGGACACTAAAACGTATACGCAGCTCTATGCCGACTCTGAAGACGGTACCTGGGATATACTCGGTGGATAAAACTACCCAAAACGACAGGATAGATCTATTACCGGGCCAAAAATTCACCGAGCGGGGAGCTTCAGAATCCATGATGTTCCGATATATGGCTGCTACTTCCTTACCGTATCTTGAAGTCTCGAGCGGTGATATCGGCCATGAATTAAGCTGTGTAGGGTGTCAAATCGCTATTGAGAGAGATATAGCTGATTTAGCGGCTGAGGACAGTATCTGGGCGCAGCGGGATCGTGTATATTCGACAGAGAATTTTTTGGAACATTTCCAATCATGTCCTGAGGCCCAGGAATTATGGAAATCGAGCAAAGAGGGCACGATACCTGTCAAAGTACCGGAGGTTGTTCGACGTCGAAGTTGTATTGATTAGCTGGACCCTGGTGTGTCTTTTGACCAATGCAAGCGCAGAATAAGACCGGCTGGTAGTTTTATATAGAAAGAGAGGAGGAAGAAAGAGTCCAATGCAGTCGTATATACTACATGAAACTTTTGCGGTGCGTTCTGAGGTTCCTTTAGCGATTTGAGACGCATCACTAACGCATAGTAGCAAGCGCCAATCCTATAAAGCCCATATAACAAAGGCGACAGGGTTGTCATACGTATTAACCGCATATACCCCCGAAAGGGGATATATAATAT
Source organism: Arthroderma sp. MBC 929 (assembly GCA_030789285.1). Lineage (NCBI taxonomy): Eukaryota > Fungi > Ascomycota > Eurotiomycetes > Onygenales > Arthrodermataceae > Arthroderma > Arthroderma sp. MBC 929. The sequence goes on from JARJUX010000082.1 coordinate 82,050, forward strand.
CGCTGGAAAACTGTTGCTAGGAAAACACAACCTGATAGCTGGCGTTCTCTAACTACACCGCGTGTATAGCATAAGCGGACCATAGAGCCATTGAAATGAATCACTGTGCCTGTAGAAACTTAAAAATTTGGACTACTCTATGAACGGATATAGATCTATCTGAGGTGGATTAAGGCAAACGTCTTGTAGATAGGTGTATGGCAGGACCATTCCTTGTCAACACTCTGAGCGGTTCAAATTGACCAGCGCATCGATGTACCTCCGTGCATCGAGACCGACACCCTCAATAAGTTTTCCTGGGGCGGCTGCCCAAGTCCCATCAGCTTGTCCCGAAATAGATGAACCTCGGAAATTTCGGAAAAATCCACTCCCAGTGGTCGAGCTACGAACATGGCCCCGTTGCTTATAATCGCTTGCTTTGCGGACTAGAAATGCCTCCTTGTATGCTGGCAGTTGAGGTCGTGAGGGTGATCCATCCGTTGTATGTGACGCTTCTGCCCCGCCATACTCAGAGATAGTAAGCTGAGACTGGGGTCGGGGTGCTGAAGGAAGACGCATCCAAAGAACCCACCAGCCTCGGTTGGTTTTGCAAATGCGCTCCATTTCCCGTGGATGTAAGCGGGTTTCGCTGCAAATGTTCACTATTTGCATATACACGTTTAGTGCGTCAACTCGGCTCCAGGAGGATGACTGCCGATTACTAGAGGGAACTCCCGGTTCAAAAATGTTGGGAAGTGATGTGCGAATGGTTTGATAAGCTGGGTCGAAGATTATGTCGTAGAGGGGGTTGGTTTGAGAGGGGTCATTGTCGGTTTTGATGCCATGATATGACTCGTACTGTGAGAGCCGCTGTGAGATTTTGGAAGGAGAGGTGGATGATAAAAGGGGTTTCTGGAGAGGGCCGAGTTGATGGTGAATACTGCGGTAAAACGAGGGAGATGTAAGCAGCGGCGTTCCGGGCTCGAAAAGAAAAGTGAACATGAATGGTTGACACTATTCCAATGGGTTAGCACAAGTTTACAGATGATCAGGGGAGTTCATACCAGATAAACAATCACTTGGTAAGGCCTATGTTTTGCTTGATCTTTATCATTGCGTTGTTAGCCTTTGCGAATAACTTTGGACCTCTCCATGGACCGAAACATACCGTTCTGCGGGGATCCCGAATCGAGTTCTGATAGGCATATATCAAGACTTCGTACGAGTATATTATCCTCTTTCACCTTTTTGCCCTTGTCTTTTTGCCCAACACAGCCGTCTACACCTCCATCCTCGTCATCACTAATTTCATTTTCAAGTTCATCACGAAGGCCTATTATAAAGCGGCCTGACGAATTATCCAGGTTCAAAGATCGTAGGTTCCGCTCCAGTGAGCTAGCCTCAGAAGGTGAATTTTCCAAGTTAGATTGCTGCTGGGATTCCAGTTCTGCACCTTGGCGTAGTACGTTGATGCGTGGGTGTGAGGGCGTGCTATTTGAAGGACCTCCCCAGGCAGAGCCGTACCCCAAAGTGATTAGCTTCATAAATGTGTCCGTGCCGAATGCAGTGCTCTCCGAGGAATTTTCTTGGGGATTTGCTGGGTCAGGGCTTTTGTTTGGGTGGTCTTTTTGCGGACGATGAGAGCCAATCACTAGTGGAGGAGGTATCCCCGGGGACAAACTGCGCACCTGCGCTGGTTTTAGGGAACTGGCTCTCGAGGCTGGTGTGCGAGACCCAGAGCCTCGGCGGTTATGACCAGTACGACCTCGATGCTTCTTCTTCCGGCGGGCCAGCTTAGGGTCATTCCTAACGCCATACGCATCCTCTCCGTAGCGATATATCCATTCCATCCAGTGGGATACCCGAGTGAGGGACTCTCTGGAAATCGCTCCAACGCCCGTAAAAATCACACCGTCTTCCGGGTTGGGGTATTTTCCTTGGCCGGTCCAGCAATCCTGATTTATGCTCTCCTTACTACCAACCCCCTTCCCATTTGAAGGATTCTCGGAGTCATGCTCTGCTGATTCTTCTCCATACCTTCCAACAATCAAATCAACTAGCCCCTCTGTTCTCGAAACGAATCCTTCTAGAACTTCTCTTTCACCGCTGCCCCACTCCTCTTCACCAACGCCTATACCCAGCTCCCCGCCTCCGGCCAATTTGATGCCGCGAAAGAGATCCACCCCGGGGTGTCCATGCAGTAGAACTTCCCAATTCCGTATGAATTTACTCCAAAACCGGTCCAAGTAAGCACAAAATGTTGTTCTGGGTAGGCGGTTATAAAGGTGGTCGAGAGATGGCGCATGGTGTAGCAGGAATATAGAGTGTGCGTTTACCAGTTGTTGAAGAAGTAGATATGGCGGTGAGAGCTCTCGAGATGAAAACTCAACGCGTGTGTCATCCGTTGAGTTTGCTTGTGCTGGTGATATACGAGTCAGGTCTATGCTCTGCCTGTATAATTAGCAACGCTGGCCCCGCAACATAGGGAGGTTCTAAAAACATACAGCAAGAATCCACCAGCCAGGTTCAAGCTCGCGCATGATAATGCGAGACTTCTCAGACTCTACCGAGTCTACATTTTCTCCATCAGAAAAGTTTCTAAAAGCGATTCTTAGCATCACATCTTCCGCTTGCATTGGCTTTTAGAGATCTAGATATCAATACCCACTTGGCGAAGCTCACCATTCCCTGCGCCAGGCCGACCTGGCGCAGTTTTTCGTTCTCATCTTCTAGACGCTCCTTATCATCCGTCTCTCTGTCGTGGTTTACACCTCGAGATGGCCTCGTGCGACTTTGTTTGGAAGAGTAGAAGACTATTTGCTCGTGAAGCGTCTCATCTGTCTCCCCGAGAGAAGGGTTGAATATAGCTAGGAATGAAAGCTGGGCTGGGATCACCGACAGTGGTTCATTGGGAGGCATCGCATAATTTCTCTAATCCGTCTAACGCTGCATCTGTTCCAACATGCACCAGGACATCTCCACCGTCAGTTTCGCGACTGTTGCGCTCATTATCTCCACGTGACTGACGATAAGCGCAATTGGAGCTCCCAAAAGCTTCAGAGCTCAAAACGCTGCGCTGTATCAACCTCGTTGTGTATAATGAGATGATTTATCTATTAAGCCCCAGGCTTCATTTGTACCACCGGTCGATTAAGACCCGGTCATTTTTCTATTCCACTAAAGCGTGCGACCCGTTGCGGATTTTGTTTTGCGGTTCCGATGACTTTAGTATCGCATCCCTAAACGCGCTTCGTGCGGAGCAAATCAGAACTCCAGACGTGATTGAGTCTTTAGACGTTGTCTGCAGGCCAGGCAAACGATTTGGTCGAGGTCTAAAAAAGATTCGGGAAGGTAGGTAAATATACCTTTATTTCGTATTTATTCGAAGCTGTATAGGTTGACGAAGCCGGAAATAGTTCCTATTAAGGCCGCGGCAACAAAGCTGTCTTTACCAATTCATGAAATAGATACATTCACCAAGTGGAAAGTAAGACATTATAAACTCCTAAGCTCGTTATATACGTAGGTTTTAATACATTCTTCTTGCACCAGCCGCCAACCTTCCACGGAGCGCCGATCAACCTCGTTATCGCAGTATCCTTCGGCCTCTTTGTTCCGCCGCGAATTCTGTCAGGTGCTAAATATGGGGGATTGAATATCCATCCTTCGCTATTACCTGAGTAAGCTAGAGTCGCTGCGAATCGTTGATACCCGTCGCTGACTGTTGCCGCCCTAAAGCTTCCGAGGCCCTGCGCCGCTCCATCATGCCTTGTTAGCTGGGGAGAGAAAGATAGGGGTTACATTGCAGACGTTAGATCCATCGAGGTTTGACCATGGATTGATTCTAGATCAAACACCGGCCCCCGGGTTTGATATTCCTGACCCCGAAAATTGCGATGTGCCTCACCTACTCGAATTGGTTTCAGCAAAGGGAGCAGAGATGCTTGTGAATGCCATACGGAATCGCCTATTTGCACCGCCAGTAACCCCAATTGTCCCTTCGCAACCGGCTCAAGGAGTTGAACTTCGGCATGCTAGAAAAATAACCCCGGAAGATCGTCATATTGACTGGTCAAATTGGACATGGGAAGAAATCCGGCGACGAAGTACCGTCCTTGGTGCTTTATGGAGTAACGTCCCGGCCAAGGGGCTACCTGAGCAACACAAGAGAGTTATCTTTGGGGAAATGAAACTTGTTGATGTAATTTCCAACCAAAGTCTACCCGGATCTATCGAAACTGGTATCCCATTCAGGCCGAAAGGCTTTCCAGCAAAGAAGAAGTCCCAATCAATCTATGTACTTACCTGCGACCGCAAGCTAGTCGAGGTTGAAGAGCTTAAGGTGGAAGGGGGAAAAATGGCTCAGGCTTATCCAGCCTCACTGAAGGCGAAATTTATTGAACCTTCATCATCTGAAACAACAGCATCTTGTACTTCATTCTATGGACGCCTCGAATGATATCTAGCTACGGATTAATTGTCAAGAATAGTGCAAAATAAAGACTGAAAAGCCCGCAAAACGGGGATTCATCCTTATAAAAACGTCACACCGGTCCATAATTCCATTATGTGAATCATTCCCAACCCATCGTACTCGTTCTTTCAAGTAGCATTCTGACTTGGCTCAATGATCCTTTGCGGGGGTTAGCCCTATCATTTCTAGTTTCGCAGCGGCAACCCTCCGGAGATGCGCGATGGAGAAATGTACTAGGCCATCTGGATCTGATTTTCTGAAGGACATGTGTCGAACTGATTAGGGTTGCTTGGGAAAATGTCCTAAATATTTGATAAATATTGGTTGCAAGTATTTAAAAGAATAAATAATCACATACCAGAGGCTTGCAGGTGATGACGTCTTCGAGATCCCTTCGCCAGAGTTCACAAATACATTTCACCCGTCTATCAATAAGGTGTGTCCACTTAAAGAGTATCACCAAGCAAACGTCTCTGGTACCACGTAACCAGAGTTGCGCGGTATCTCTCAGGCTCTGCTGGGACTATGAAAATACGGATTCAATCACCACCAAAAAGCCTAAACAGGCTCCTGGCTATGGCCAGTGAGCTCTGCTAAACGAGACCGTAGCTAGACTCCCAACAGCTTATTAGTATCATAAATATTATTTTTCATGATATTATACTTACCAGAGTCGGACTCATAAAATAGAGCGTCCTCTTCAAGAGGGAGTAGTTACTGCATACGATCCCAATGCAAAATGGTTTTCACCATCCACGAGCGAAACGCGCTGGTATTGTTACTGTGAGGATTTTCAAGTAAGCATTATACTCGACCCTGGATATATTATTAGTAAAGTAATTAATTCAGGTCATTTATTTGATTGTTTTCTTACTTTGCTTTAATTTCCCGGAATGCAAACGCAGAGCTAAGACGGCTGATGATCTCCGCGCTATCAATGATTTCGACCTGAGGAAATTTGAAAAAGTCGTAGTTGTCATTTTCGGTTCTTTGAAGTACTTGATTCACGAATTCGCTAATTCTATCTTCATTAGAGTCGCTGCTATGGCTGGAGAGATTCGACATGTTGAGATGAGTGTTGAGTTGAAGTTCATCAAGAGAAGAGTGCGATGTTATGGTGATGGTTGGGATATTGGGCAGGCGCGGTCTTTATATACATAGTATGGCTGGTGTTGCTGGTTTGGCACAGCCAACTTGTATGACCTCATTCAGAAGCATTTCGTTGGACTGGATAAGGCATCAAGCTTGACTCAACTACAATCCAGGGACTCAACACTTGGTCATAACAAAATAACGTCGACTATCTAATTAGGTATCCAGAATCTAGAACTGTCAATATACTGACTTTCTATCTCAAATAGATTATTCCTGGGACTTACCAATCTGGATTTGTTGTCCGGTCATAGAGTTATTCTTTGCAATTGCGGTATATACGTCGGCGCAGTCCTCAACCGTGGGCTTGTTCAAGCGGTTAGCACTATGCAGCCTTAAGGGTTTCAGGACACCTTACCACATGTTGAAGGGGAGTCTGTGCTTCGTATGCTTTGACCGCTTCCTCAGGAAATCTTTGTCCCTAACCAAAGGAGTCAGTCTCGGTGACGTTATGGGGTCTTTACGGCCTTCTTACCCATTCCGTGAGCAGAAGCCCAGGAAGAACAGCATTCGTACGAATCTTGGGGCTCTGCGACTTGGCGAGAGACTTCATCAGGTGCAGGCCTTGGGTTTTCTTTGGTCAGCATGGCTTGTTATGAATGATATGATTCAGGGGTGGAGTAATCTTCTTACCGGCTGCTTTGCTGACAGAATATGCCATACTACTGCCTCCTGGGGCGGCTCCCTGTTATCTGTTTAGTTCCCTACCTCCTGGCAGTCAATGGTTAATTTTAACTTACCGCAGTGGAGGAAGTTATGATGAAAACGCCACCATCTGGGTTAGCAGTGAAAGTTGGCTCTGCCTCTCGGAACAGATGGAGGTTTGCTTTGACGTTGGTCGACCAGCACTGTCAAGTTCATCAGTAAAACCAACCCATTGTTGAATCATGCAGGGTGGCTCGACCGTACCTTATCCCATTCCTCATCTGTAAGGCCATTAAGGTCTCCGAATTTGGCGAATTTGGTCCAGCCCTAGGGTACTCGTGTTAAGCACCGCATCTTCCGCCCACGGAGGGAGCCTGGGGTATCCTACAGCATTCGAGATAATAATATCAATCCCACCCAAGAGCTCAATGGTCTTTTTCACTAAGTTCTCACAGACTGAGCGAACACCCACATCCTAGATGCCTACTTAGTAGTCTCTTTCCCAAACCTGGGATGATGCCCAGCCAGGACGCCAACTTGTGTAAACTCACGCCCTGAAGCGTCACTGCTTTGACCTTGTAGTTGGTCTCTATCTTTGTAGCAACTTCTTTTGCTCTATCGGCGGCCGAAACATAATTAATCGCAATATTTGAACCTTCTGCGGCGAATTTCTCTGCCACAAGAGCTCCCAGACCTCTGTACCCCCCTTCCAATTAGTGGTGCACTGTGTTACCCGGGGTTGAATGCGGGGTTTCTCACCGGGAACCGCCAGTAACCAAGACGTTACGTCCTCGAAGTGAGTAAGACATATCGATGTAGTTTGGGCTTATCAGAATTGACAACACTGACTGAGTCTTTAGATGCTATTTGAAGAGGAGCGTTTTATATTGACTCGTTGATCTACTGGGGGACGGTAAAGGGGCGGTAGTTGTCTGGGTATCCCGACCGAAAGTGTAAATGTACCGAGACCGAACAACCGCATCGTACCTTTTGCCGACCTAGTGTAACATCATCTCTTTTTACAACCGAGAATCAAGACCGTGAATATATTCTGGGTAATGCCTGGTTTACAGCATGGAATAATGAATGCAATGCTCGTTCATGCTGGTTCGTATCGGCGGGGGTTCGATGGATCCTCCCCCCGTACAATTTGACCTGAGGTCGATCTTCGCTCTCAGGTACGTGGAGCTATCTGGGATCTATTTGTTGGCCATCAGAGGGCAAACTGGCATCAGAAAACATGTTAGATCACCCACAAACAAGTTTTGCCTGGCGAGGGGTTGTTCCATCTTTCCAGATATTATAGAATTATCACAGTGTGATGTGATGTGACGCCTAGCAGATCGCCTGAGCTAGCGCTCTCCCGGAGGGTGCCTGACGCACTCCTGCTGCTGGTGCTTGCTGCTGGCTGCTGAATGGTAACTATTTTAAGCGTCCTGTAACAACAGCCAGCTGCGCGCCTCCTCTTTTCCACCTCCATCACGCGGCAAACATCATTCTGCCAGGGCATCTGCTCTGCTTTTGAGAGTCAAAAAAAATATCTCATTCGTTTCTATATCACCTGTCTTGCTTGACTTTTCTCTTCTAGATTTTGTACATTATCTCACCGAAACCCCATCTAGAGCATCAATCAAGAGGCCTGCAGCCCTTGCCAGTTGTTCAACTCATGCAGGCGTTTCAGAGCACTTCAGCGATAAAATCTGCCCATGGTGCTCAGATATTTCTCGCAGTTCACGACCAGGAAGCCGTCCATGTTCTTCTCTCGCCCGGCATCCCGTCATGTATCTGCTGAAGCTGGCGATGCGGATCTACGGACTGCATCTATCATTGGGGATCTCAAAATAAGCGCCCCTCTTCCATACCAGGAAGAGTACCAACACCAGCGACCAACCCAACCCAACGACAGTGAACCAACAGCATTTAAAGAATGGACTAACAGGCTCTTGAACGGGAGACTGGCCAAATTTAAAAATCTTAATCTCCTCCGAGCTAGAAAAATGAAGGAGACCAACAACGCCCGGGCTTTTCATAGTTGGGAAGTTCGAGACGCAGATGAAGACGATGGTCAGCTGTCCTTTGCATCGAGGATGGCTCGTCGGAATTTCGAATGTGTCAATATGACCTCTGACAAGGTCCAATCTCTAACTGGTGACGGGCGCATACGTCGAAAACCCACGGCGCTGCAGAAAGAACTCTACGACTATAATGAATCGAAGATGCGACATCGGCGAAAACTCACGTTGTCATCGGCGGATTATGCGCGCTTTCTTACGGCTTCGTCTGACTCTGACTCGCTTGCCTCTCTCGATTTCGATATACATGAGCCAGAGGTAGATGGGCTGTTTCTTAAACATATTGAGCAAGAAGGGATTGAGGGCTTGTTCGTAGACGGGCTCCAGGCGGTTAATATATCGGATGATGTGATTGGGTATGCTACATGATTACTCTTGGTATATGGTTTGGTATGAGATGCCGAACTGGCGTTCAGGAGAGGGCCACTGGAGTTTGGGTATGGTACTAGGAAGAACGAGTGCGATGGATTGGGAATTTGGTTCACATAATGGGATTATGGGGTGGTTTGGCGTTTTATAAAGTTGATTTGCCCTTCTGTGGGCCTTTCGGTCTTTACTCTATTCTTGACGATTAGATGATACAGCAATGATTCATGAATTCTTGCACATTTCGACTTGGGAGCGATAAAAATTTGGGATTAGGGATGTTTAGGGCCCGTAGGCAGGGCCTGGGTCCTAGAACGAATACTATATGTTGCACACACTCGTTACAAGGTTACCAACTCTTAGGAGGAGTAATACCTTAAAATCAGAAACCCATTTTTCATATTCAATAACGCTAAGTCTCATAAATGCCAGAGGCTCATCTGACGGTTGTCATCTTCACAAAATAAACAATTCCCTAAAACACAGGGGCAATAATAACATCCGTAATCCCAATATCGACATTGTGGTAACCACATTTACGTGAGCTTCTGTTTGATAAAGAAGGCTCGAAGATGGGTAAGTTGCCAGACACATGTGCCTATAATGACGGCGATTTGAATTATCGACCACCGGACAACACGGTTATTGGTAGCTTCGGACTGGTCTCGGAATTCAGCTTCCCGTTCCTAGAGCGAGAAGAAAATTATCAGCAAGTGCCACCTATAACCACCATGTACTTAAAGACACTGAGACTTACTCTCTGGAAAGTCTGCTCCCGTCGAATATCAAGTAGTCTGGAGTTCAAATTCTTGACTCTTTGTACCAGATCGTCCAACTTTCCTCTGTTTTCATCTTCCACGTTATTTGTTTCGCCAATAGCCATGTCAAGAGTCAATTTAACTGGATTTGACCCTCCCGACAGCCATCCCGAGTTTTGCGACTCTGGTGTGAAGCACATTTTGTGTTGTCCAGCGTCTGCGGAAGAGAAGGTGAAACGTCCACTATCGGCTCCCTTCTGGGAAACCACTCGATGGTCATTGTCAAAGGTTTCGTCAACCGTGATGGTCACTCCTAGGCTGGGATCGGTGGTGTAGGCATTGGTTTGTGAATTGTAGATTTCCGCTTTATACTGTCCTGTTGACACCGCTGGGTATTAGCATTTGTACAATTGAAGACTGTAGCGGGAAGCTGTAGAAACATAACGGGTTCGGGAAAGGCATGATTCGAAGAGCTTCAAGAACTGACCAACGACTAAAGTATTTTTCGGCAACTCCTCATAAAAGCATTTCTGTTGACGGCCTTGGATATAGAAGTAAAGAGCATGCGTGGGAGTAGCGAATGTCAGGATCGCGATCACAGAGATGAAGGTCGATAGCCACGACGGCAGGGGATTCGAGGAAGTCATCGTGACAAGAATGTAGAAAGTAGTGGTCCCCGGGACCTGAAAATCATGGAATGCACCAGGCAATGAATGTTGACGAGCTGGCCTGTATTCGTTAATATCTTTGGGTTGTATTTGGCCATGTCGACGACCTTCAGACCACTTGGCCTGGAGCGACCAATGAGAGCGCGCGGTTCCTACTCTGCGGCCGAACTCTTCTGAAATTCCATCATAAGTTAACCCATTAGCAGACTATCAACGCGGAAGAACCACAAACGCGGCATTCATCGAATTCGACCATCTCGGACTACTTATATCATCGATAGCATTTACTCTCCGCGATTCATAGCTCGACAAACCGGGTGGCGAGCGCTTCCGCACCGCAACCATGGCGGCCGCAGACATTCGAGATATGCTGGACCTGCCCGCAGATGGGCAACCCAGACCTGCAAAGAAGCAGAAGGTTGTTGAGAAACGACCCGGTACGTATTTACTGCTACATAGCATCTAGTTCGGAGTATGCAGCTGACGATTTCTATGAAAAGAGGGCATCACCAGAGAACTGTTCGCTTTACTTGGAGAGCGCGCCCCACCAATTTCGCTGAATGAGAATAAATATAAAGGGCGGCGGAAATGGGCGAGCAAAGCCAAAGTATCTCCTTGGTGAGTGCTTCATATTCTAGGGGTTTGATGCGTGCTTCCATTTATTAACCTGATCCTGGTAGGGAGATGGTTCCTTTTACAAACTCGGTTCGATCGGACGGCCTTGTGCTTCACCATTGGCAGAAAAAGCGTGCACCAACGAAGATACCATCTGGCGAGGCGGGTGAAGGGGATGAAGCGGATAAGAAAGAAGGGGACACCGAGGAATACGCGTTTGCCAAATATAACGTAAAAGCAAAGCACCCAAGGCGATACACGGATTCAGAGTATGATCGGCTCTTGAAAAACGACATCTGGAGCCGTGAGGAGACAGATTATCTCATGGATATGGCCGAAGAATACGATACAAGATGGATAGTCATCGCCGACCGATACGACTATTCTCCAAAAGCGAAATCCGAACCCGGAGACCAATCCACTGCACTCGTGACGCCGACCAAAAGGCGAACCATGGAGGAAATGAAATCAAGGTACTACAACGTCGCAGCGCATATGCTAGCGATAGAACACCCGCCCTCCGAAATGTCCGAAGCTGAATTCGACCTCTACGAGAAAATGATGAAGTTCAACCCCGAGCGTGAGCGGATGCGTAAAGAGCTCGCAAGCACTCAGCTGAACAGGAGCAAGGAAGAAGTCAACGAAGAAACTTTACTTCTTGAAGAACTGAAGAGGATTGTCGCCAATGAACAACAGCTGTCAGACGAACGCAAAGAGCTCTACAGCAGACTTGAAGCACCGATCAGCACTGGAAACACGGCAGTATACCAGTCAAGCCAGGGTCTATCCCAACTTCTCCAATCACTACTACAAGCAGATAAGAATAAAAAACGACGACCGCTACTGGGTCCCGAGACCGGCACATCTACCCCCGACAGCCAACAGGTCAACGCACATGCCAACGCCCGAGAAAGCAGGCAGGAAACACGCAGCGCCACGCCAGCCGCCTCTCAACAGCAAGGAAATAATAGAAAATCCATCTCAGGCGTTGCAGCAGCAGCTCAACAGCCATCAGCTAAAACCCTCACACCGGCTGAAGAAGCCAAATATGGCGTCCGCCACCATGACCGCCTCACATCGGGTGTCCAATTCCGAAACGACAAGGCTCAGAAATTAACGCAGGCGAAATCTAATGTCCAATCTCAGAAATTAGCCGCGGCGTTGACAGAGCTTGAGATTCCGCCTAGATTGTTCATGCCTACGGAGAAGGTGTGTAGGGAGTTTGAAAGGTTGATACAGTCCGTCAATCTTTTGCTGGATGTGCGCAAATTCTCGGACAAAGTGGAGGGTGAGATTCGTGTTTTGCAGGCTGGAAAGGAGGATAGAGAGAAGAAGGAACGGGAGCAGGCGACCGAGTCTGGCGCGGGCGCGGATTTGGGAGCTGGAGCTGATGGTGACGATAAAGCGGGCGCGGAGTCGTCGGGACAACATGACGGACAGGGGTTGGAGAGAGAAGGTCCTAAGGTGAAGCGCGAAGACACCGACACAGCTGCGGAGGTGAGGATATCTGGTGATACAGCAGGTTTAGCTACGAAATCACCTCGTAGAGCGTCGTCGCATAAACGGAGTGCGAGTGTGCTCAGCGCTGTGAGCGATAAGACCCCAAAGAAACAGAAGAAGTAAATCTGTTGTACTATATTACTACTACCATTATTGGATATCTAATTATCATGAAATCTTTCCGATTATTGTCCTATTCCGTCCCTATAGAGGTGCTAAGCATATGTTTTCAGGGGAAGTCGGCTGGTATGGAGGCTACCTTTGCTATAACAGATACCCAATATAGATGCAAAAAGGGACCATATTATTTTAGGCCGCAAGGCTGATACAGTAGCAGCTTTGACCCTCCAACTTTTTCTTTCTTTCTTACTTGCTCTTATATTGGTGCTTTCATACGTGCAGAGGATTGCTTGGTTAAAGCACGCTGTTGCTCCATGAATTTACTACCACCTGGGGTACACTTTCTTTTGAATCATACTGGGCCATCAATGGCGGATCTGTACGTTCGGCGGTTGGTATATGGTCTTCCCTGGGAGATGGTGTAGGGATGGTGCAGTTGTCAGTGCCCGGTCTCTTGTCATTTGCGGTGGTGAATAGGCCCGAACAAGCGGAAGTGCTGCGATTGTAGTACGACGGGAACTGAACACAGTCCTCATATAGCCGGGACCATGCGTCTGCTGAACAACCTTCTATCAGTGATCCCTCACTGTCTGTATCATCGAGTGATTCGTCATATATTCCAGACGTTGGCAGGGGAGTTGGCTTTGCTATGCGTGAATCTATTTCCCCACAGGAATACTGTGCAGACCTACTTGATACCTTGCCTTCAACACTGCCGGAACGACAGTGTTGGAGGCCATGTGGAAGCTCGGGCGATTGATTTTCGTTCGGTTCCATGGAAATATCGTTTTGATGTGCGGACTTCAGTTGGTGACACGGGTGGGAGTCCAACCTAGCATTTTTTTGATGGGCGTTCAAACTATTAGCCCGGGATAGCCGGCCCAGATATTTAAGAAATATGTTGCCGCTAGAGTTGCTAGTCGTAGGTGCGTGCTGGCGATCCCTACCGGTAGCTGGGGAGCTGATATTGGCTGCAGCGCCTTGGGTCGAGGTTGTCGCAGAAGAATGGGCTGCTTTGATAGGCTGCTCCACTGAATTTACCCACGGAGGGAAGCTGCTGCTTCGTTGATATCTAGCATACCGACTGTTTGGGTTTGCTGCCTTCAAGACTATGGGATTTTGGAGAGGACCCATTGCGGTAAGACTCCTTTTGGCTTGATCGGCTAGTTCATTGCCTCGCTGGTTTTCCTGATCTAATCCCCGAAGTTTTTTGCCCTTTACGGTCAAATATGTAGGGCTCTCTGGGCCATAATCGACGGTACTCGGCTGAACCACTAGGGCTTTGGGGCTAGAAGCAGGAGTTGAAAACGCTTCTCCATCCGTTTCCTGAATAAAGCTGTAACCATAACCTACACGCTTCCCTCCAGAAAGCCAGCCATCACTAGAGCTTCTTGTTTTGGACCTTCCATGCATGTGATCCGTTGGCTCAAGATGCTGCCCTCGGACACGAGGTGAAAACACATCATCGAGATTCTCGACAAAACGACTTCGAATGCCGCCAGTAGAGACAGGACACGCAGGGGATTTTGGTATCTGCTCTTTTTTTGGGGGTACGCTCTTGTCATGCACATTGTCCCTCGATTCAAGCATGTTAAAAATGCCAACAGTTTCTTCGCATTCGTCGGCGGGGGTGCCCCGGGGTTCCTCTACGGTGTTCATCAGTTCGGTACTGGGGCCCATGGTGGCCGGGTTTGTCGGATTTGGGGGAGCATCCAGTTCAGGATTTGGAAGTTCATTTACTTGTGGCATAAGGTGCTGGCCCGACGAAGCATAGCCGAAAAACGAAAGCTCGAGAGTTTCGGCACGCAGACGCCCATTTTGATCAGATTGAATGGAAATGTTAGGCAAGGAGAGTGACGAATGGCTAAGGTAGTTGCGAATTCTTGGCCTAGCATTTTGCTTAGGCGATGTGGAAGCCGAGAATGAACGGCGGAGTGTTTCGTTAGTTGACCTAGAGCTGTGTATTGATTTGAAGGGATGATCCGAGGCGAATTGGTTGTCACTTGTGTGGTGCATTTCCCTAGACTTGGGTTGGCTATTAAAGTCGAGTTTAGGTCTCTCCAGAGCACCACCACCATGGTGCTCTACGGTATGCTCTATTATCTCACCCGGAGCGCCATCATACCCCTGGAGATACAACCTATTGGCCTCTGGTGGGTTCTCTTTGAGTATATGGGTGACCCTCAAGTTGCAGGGACTCCCTTTAACACGAGCAGTTATCTGGGGAGTTAAGAGCTTGTGCGCGTCGCTATCATACCCACAATCGCTTGCTGTGTCGATACCAAGGACATCCGCCGAAGTAACCGTACACTGGAAAAGGCCTCCGTTATCAGTATCACTCGTATCCTCACCTGGACTGTCGGATGACTTCGCGATTAGTCTTGCCGGCCGTACATCTCGTGAGAACCTTCGACGAAGCTTGTTCGACAATACTTCAAGCCTGGCCCTCCCGCTTCTTGAGCGTGAAAGCTGCGGGCGAGGGGGAGCAACGCTTGGAGACGTGGGACCAGTTTCTGCTAGGCTAGTAGTTTGATATCCAGACGGATTGAATATAGCCTGTAGCATCCTGTGCTCTTCGCTTGTAGGGTCGACAGGGTTACGGGGAGGCTGTGACTGGGCAAGGGAGGAATAGTTTGCTCCATCCTTGTCACCAGGGAAGCGCGGACATAACAGAACCATTTCTCAAGACAAATAAGGTATATAGAAGAACTGAATAATCACTATCGTATCTCATACAGACATACGATGCAGATGGGAGAAGAGAAACATTTTGACCGTGTAGAGAACCATGAGTTATTTGGTCAAGCGGCAGGAACGAGCTGTCAAGATGTTTGCATAGCAGGCAGTCTCAATCCGGATCAAGTTGTCAGGATATCAGTTTGTATATCTTCTAGCAAACGTATAACTTCTGTAGACATCACCATGATATGTTCTCCATACTATCACCACATCTACAGAAGTACAACGTTGTTGATATCTGGGGAACTGCTGACTAAGATGGCGTGCGAGTTCGGCGTTCCGGAGGTGAAGTTTGCTTGCTTAGCGTGCTTTGTTCTTCGCCCACCTAAGAAAAAGGAGAAAATTGCCCCTCCTTCTTTTATCCCACCTTTTTTTTTTCTTCTCCCTCTTCCTCTTCTTCTTCCTCTCTTCATCTTCTTCTCTCTCTGGATCATCTTCAGTTCTTCTTATTCTTTGTATATACTGAGTTATAGAAGAGAAGATCCTCATATCCATTCACAATGGTTCAATCGTAAGTCAATTGCCCCTCAATGCCAGTTCTACTCGCTGGAGTAGGAAAAATAGACCCCCTCGTTCTGCCCGCAATGCTAACTATTTCTCCAGATCCGTTCTTGGTTTCCCTCGTATGGGACGCCTTCGTGACCTGAAGAAGGCTACTGAGGCTTACTGGGGAGGAAAGCTCTCTCGGGATGATCTCCTCGCTGAGGGCAAGAGACTTCGTCTTGAGCACTGGCAGATCCAGAAGAAGGCCGGCGTTGACCTCATTCCCAGCAATGACTTTGCCTTCTACGATCAAGTTTTGGACCACATCCAGCTCTTTGGCGTACGTTCAACCTGCCTGTTCTACGGTTGATTTGCCATTTTTTTTTTTGCACTGCTGACCCTCTCGTTGATATAGGTTATCCCAGAGCGCTACTCCAAATATGGACTCGACCCACTTGATGAATACTTCGCCATGGGCCGTGGTCTTCAACGACCAGCCAAGGACGGCGAGCCTGCTGTCGATGTTCCTAGCTTGGTATGTCCCACCAATTCTCACTCCTTGTTTTATACTATTGCATTGGGACAAGTTTGCTAAGACAACTTATATAGGAAATGGTGAAATGGTTCGACTCGAACTACCACTATGTCAAGCCAACTCTCCAAGATACCCAAGAATTCAAGCTTTCTGCCAACCCCAAGCCCGTTGCTGATTTCAACGAAGCCAAGGAGGCTGGTATCATCACCCGCCCTGTCCTTTTGGGCCCTGTTTCCTTCCTTGCCCTCGCCAAGGCCGACCGTGGCCAGACTGTCGAGCCCATCTCCTTCATCAACAAACTTCTCCCTCTCTATGCCGACGTGCTTGCTCAGCTTAAGGCTGCTGGTGCTGAAAGCGTCCAAATTGACGAGCCAGTCTTGGTTTTCGACCTTCAGCCCAAGGTCAAGGCTGCTTTCCAGCCCGCCTACGAGCTTTTGGGCGGTCTTGGAGACAAGGCCCCTAAGATCACCCTCACCACCTACTTCGGTGATGTTGTTCACAACATCGATGTCTTCTCTCACCTCCAGAACCTCCACGCCATCCACATTGACTTGGTCCGTAACCCCGAGCAACTCGACACAGTTGTGAACGCCCTTGGCCCAAACCAAACTCTCTCTGCTGGTGTGGTTGATGGCCGCAACATCTGGAAGACCAACTTCAAGAGAGCCATTGAGATTGTTGAGCTCGCCATCCAGAAGCTTGGAAAGGACCGTGTTGTCGTTGCCAGCTCCAGCTCCCTCCTCCACACTCCCCACACCCTCGAGAGCGAGAAGAAGCTCGACCCTGAGGTCCGTGACTGGTTCAGCTTCGCTGTTGAGAAGGTCAGCGAATTGGCCGTCATTGCTAAGGCTGTAACTGACGGCCCCGCTGCCGTCCAAGCAGAGCTTGAGGCCAATGCCAAGTCCATTCAAGCTCGTTCCTCTTCCGAGAGAACCAACGACCCCAAGGTCAAGGAGAGACAAGCCGCTGTCAACGAGGCCATGCACCAGCGTAAGGATGAGTTCCCTATCCGTATCAGCGAGCAGGCCAAGCGACTCAACCTCCCTCTTTTCCCTACCACCACCATTGGCTCCTTCCCCCAGACCTCCGAAATCCGTGTCCAACGAAACAAGTTCACCAAGGGTGACATCACTGCTGAGCAGTATGAGAAATTCATTGAGAAGGAGATCCAGGATGTCGTCAAGATCCAGGAAGAGCTTGACCTCGACGTTTTCGTGCACGGTGAGCCCGAGAGAAACGACATGGTTCAATACTTTGGCGAGCGATTGACCGGTTACGTCTTCACCACCCATGCCTGGGTACAGAGCTATGGCTCCCGCTGTGTCCGCCCTCCAATCATTGTTGGAGACATCTCCCGTCCAGCTCCTATGACCGTCAAGGAATCCAAGTATGCCGCCTCCATCTCCAAGAAGCCCATGAAGGGTATGCTTACTGGACCCATCACCTGCTTGCGCTGGTCCTTCCCCCGTGATGACGTTCACCAATCCGTCCAGGCTCAGCAGCTTGCCCTCGCCCTCCGTGACGAGGTTGTTGACCTTGAGGCCGCCGGTATCTACGTCATCCAAGTCGACGAGCCTGCTCTCCGTGAGGGTCTTCCTCTCAGATCTGGAAAGGAGCGTGAGGCCTACCTTGAGTGGGCTGTCAAGTCTTTCCGTCTCGCCACCTCAGGTGTTGAGAACGGCACTCAGATCCACTCTCACTTCTGCTACTCTGAGTTCCAAGACTTCTTCCACGCCATCGCTGCCCTTGATGCTGATGTTCTTAGCATTGAGAACAGCAAGAGTGATGCTAAGTTGCTCAAGGTGTTTGTGGATGAGGCTTATCCCCGCCATATCGGTCCTGGTGTCTATGACATCCACTCTCCTCGTGTTCCAAGCGAGCAGGAGATCACTGACCGCATCGAAGAGATGCTTCAGTACCTCCGACCAGAGCAACTCTGGATCGACCCCGACTGTGGTCTCAAGACACGACAATGGACCGAAACCAAGGCTGCTTTGATCAACATGGTCAATGCCGCCAAGCATTTCCGCCAAAAGTATACCAAATAAATCCGTGTCTAACAACTGATGATGTTACGATCAACTCGAACGCAAATTTTTCAACATGCATAGCGGGTGGTTTACTGGAAAACTCTAATGATATGGAATGGTAGTTGAATGGGAATTGTTATGGCTTTCCGGAATTTTAAATACCCACGATCTCAACATCGGCGTTTTGTCATATCTTTAGTGGTTTCCAATGGTTTTATTTTTGTTTGCTATTAAATTGGTTTTACGGGCGATAGATGGATAATTTAATTAACCTAGCTACGGCTTATTTTCAGAAGTTACAATCAAAAGCTTTTCATGTTCTAATATTATTATTAAGTAGTAAGGTATCACCTCTAAGACACCGGTTTATATCCATCGATACCTCAAAACCATTTAAAATATGGTATGAATGAACCTCTCCCTGCAACAGCTTCTTCTCCAAACCTCTCAACGTACCATTTCCTCCCCCAGCTTGCACGGGGACTCGTCGCCAGAACAATATTAACGAAAAGCGCAATCGCCGGAAGCGGGAACGACAATCCACATTTATCAACCAGGAAATCAGCCAGCGGCTTATAATACGCAGCTAGTGGAAAAGCCCTCGCGTTCGCAGCCGCCACAGCGCCCTGGGTCCTAGTAGATCCAATCCCAAGCTCCGCAACCGTTGCGTAGGGAGTGATGGAAAACCCAATGAGGAGAAACCCAGCCCACTCCAACCACTCATAGACGTAATGGGGAAATAAAATCGAGCGGAAATACCCCTCGGCAGGAGGGAGGATGTAGACTTTATCATAGATTGAGGCATGCGGTGATAGGCTATGGTTTTTATCCTGGTTTAATTGTGCCTGACGACGATGCGCTTCTTGCTTGCGGAGCTTGAATAGGACGTTTTCCGCACGGATGTTCCCTTGCATCCCTGCTGCGAAGAGAATGAGGCCGATGAAAGGTAGATAGCCGCGCAATTGAGCTATGGTCGAATCGTCCGGGTTGGAAGTATGCGATGAGGAAACAGGCATTCCGTAACCGAGGATCCAGTTCGCTAGACAGCTGGAGTTCAAATAGTTGAACGTCACTGCGGAACAGACTATGATCAAGTGAATGGGCGACATGCTCGGCGCGATGAATAAGGGTGTAATTACCGCCCGGTTCAGGTAATGGAGGACGTAGAGAACGGCGACAACCTTGTGCCATGCTGGTAGGGCGTGGCCATTTTCGAGATAATGTTGCCTGAGGATGTACAGGAGGTTTATGGCGCCGATACTCTCCATGAAACACCACGCGTAGCGGCCGGGGAGGTTTAGGAGGGATTTGGCAAGTGAGGTTTTACCCTGCGGGTACCATGGCATGATCCATAGGACGATTGTTACCTGTGAAGAGAAGAGGGGAGGGTTAGTTCGGCTTGGGGGGTTTTTTTTGTTTGACGAGGGATTGATCTTACGATTGGGAAGTATTGGAATAGCCATAGGAGAGTTGAGCATGCTTCTGGTGTTGGAGGGAAGAAGTCATTGAGAGGAGGCTGAGATGCGATCCATGACTTGAGTGCCTCCATTGTCGTGGTGAGGTTGGAGAGCTCAAGGGATGTTGGGAGATGTTGATTTGTTTCTGTGTTTGGGTGGAAGCTTTATAAATTTTTATGACGTCGTACGATTTTTCACCCCTGAGATGATCGTCAACACACAATCAAGGGGATCCTGGAACGACAACACCAACGGCTTGGATGTTAAATGGGCTTTGTTCTTTCACATTTTCCACATTGTCTAGAGATTTGAGAGCACTAGTTTACATTTAAAAAGCATCATTTCATTCATGTAGCGACTTCTAAACAAGAACTTCTACAGTGAGATCGTTATCCTCAACCAGGTGTAATATCCATGCTGTCTTCGACAGCTGCAGCTCTTTCAGCTATTCTAGCAGCTTTCCTCTCGGCCTTGAAGGCTTCTATCTTCTCCTTCAGCTCAGTATCTGTCATATATTACTATTAGCTTTGTGTAACTTTTTTCGACGCTAAACTGGAAGCAAGTCCACGTACCTGGAATAACATCTTCAATTTTAAGGGGTGATCGGTTGAATGGATCATGTGGATCACTGAGGAGATGGGAGCGAATAGTAGAACGATCGATCGCGATTTTGGAGTTCGGCAAAGTAACGGGATCTTCCATGACAGTAAACATGAGAGGATCTAAAAGTAGGGACGGTCAGCAAATTATTCCAACAAAGAGGGGATTATACGTTGGGTAGCACGAACCTAAGAACTCATCTGGAACCTCTCCTAGGTCCTCCTCTGCTTGGTCATCTTCTTCCTTTGTGGCCTTTACTTTGACTTGGAATTTCTCCCATCGCGCTAGCTCATCCGGTGCCTTGAGCCCGCGCTTTTTCAAAATTTCGGCCGCCTTCACAAAGTTTGTTGGCTTGTATGACCGGCCATCACGCGCAACAGCTGTGATAAAGCTTTGCTTCCTCATCAGATTCAAGTAGACGTCGATGATTTCGCTTAGCAGGAACCTTGGGTTGAACCCGTATTCCTCCAGGTTGTCCACCCGCAGATTAGCACTTTTCGGGCCAACCATCGCATCCAAGTTGTAGTTCAGCATGTCAGCCAGCCGTTGCACAATTTCAGGCATGGTAAATGATTCCGTTAGGGCCTTTGTGAAAAGCTTCAACATGGAAACTGTTTCGTTGGTAAGCTGCATGTAGCCCTTTGCGCGGGATTTAGCTGAAGCAAGTTGCTCCTCTTTCTCCTGGCGGGCATTTTGATCGAGTTCGTTTCCACCCTGGCTGAGTTCGAGTTGCGTATCGTGGATCGTTTTGAATGTGGTGAAAGATTCATCGAGAAGGAAAGTAACGTCGTTCAATAAGAGGTTTACGAATCGAACAAAAAAATCCAGGTTCCTTTTCGCTTCGCCTAAGAGCCTCTCCTGGTACACGGTGTTGGGCCAGATACACTTGAATATTTGAAATATTTCAAAGCGAATATTAAATTTGTCGAAGAATTGGGTGTGGGTGCCTGTGAATTCTACTTCGATGTAGAATTTCATCAAAGCATGCAACAAGTGTTCTGTTGCAAATGGCAAGGAATTCAAAAGATCGACCAAAGTTCCTCTGCCGCCGGTTCGTCTGGGGAATGTACCGCAGAAGATTATGGTAACCAAGCCAGCCTTGAGATAGGGATTTTTGACATACTCGGAGCATTGCAAAAACGTTATACAAAGCATTACAAGCTCGTCTGCTTGAGTTGATGTGACGATATGTGGCATAGTCAGCATTATAAATTTGAAGTTGCTCACAACGTCCTCCAAGAAATATTCTGGAAGGCACTTGAATATTTCTGATTGCTCCTCGGGCAACGGCAATTCGAGGTTCTCCCTTGGAAGATCGCGTCCGGAAGCAATTCGTAAAAGCCAGACGATGACGTATCTCATAAACTGCATTGACCGTGTTTGCCAGAGTTCATCATATAGTAGTCCCTGGAGAGAGTATTGGAGTGCTAAGCCAGTGTCATATCTGTCCTTGTACTTCTTCAGGCTGTCCTCGAACATCCTAAGTTGAATGGGATTTGCAACCCACTTGTGCCTTTCGAGTTCGAATTGGTCAATCTGCTTCTGCATCTCTCTAAGGTCTTTCTCGAGTTGGTTGAGCTTCGTTGTCAGACTTTCGCCGCCATAATGGTGAGCTGCGACTGTTAGGAAGAATATCTCAGAAATAAAATTAGTTTCGCCTTCTATCGTCTGGTTATAAAATTCATCGGAAGCCTCCTGGTCGGCATTTATTTTGGTTTCGTCCTTCATTTGAACTCGTGGGTTCATTTTCAGGTAATTCACATCTATCCTCTCAACCTGATCTAATCAGTATGTGGTTGGTGCAGGGACGGAGGGGCATATAATCTTACCTTGCCGAATGAGGCATTCATGAAAGGCTCACAAAGGTGGTCGAGACAAGTGGTGATGTTAAACATAAACCCATCTGAAGATACGAGCTTCGGGTCATACTTCATAGCTCTCCTTTTATGATTTATATTCACTGATGCCGCAAACCAGTCGAGGATGTGTTCTCGAGCGGTTTTGGAGGCTCGAATTAGCTGATTGACTATATCCAGTAGATCGCTGTTGATTAGATGCTGCGTCATGCGTAACGAACTCTGCGCGTTGAGAATGAAAGTTTGGTCACGAGTCTTCGGGCTTGAGAAATATTTCATGGTAATTTGGCCCTGTAGAGGTGACAGGCGGAAATAGGGTCCTAGGATGGTGGCTAGTTCAAAAGTGTCGGCTCCGACATCCGTATTGAACTTTGGTGATTCTGTAATAGCTGTTGCTATCACCGGGTAACGCACAAGGTTCCGGAGTGCCTATTGTAGGTTAGCAATCAGGAGCGGAGGATATTTTATAAATTTTGGTATGGCAAATTGGCTAACCATCATATATGGAGAGTAATCGTCATCAATCGTAAGACTTGCTAGGTCCTGAGACATCTCTTCCACAGCTGTAACAATAGCAGGAATGATCGAATCACCATCTTCCGAACGGCTGATTGCTTCTGAAATGAAATCCTGGTCTAATCCCTTTTCTTCGTCGGGATTTACACGAAGATAGGGCTTAAGGGGAGCCGCTGGAGGGTCCTCAACTCTGTAAACGCCAGTAAGACAACTAATCTTTCCTCTGCGAAGAGCTCATCAAGGGGTCTTACCCAAACATCTCTGGCATTGTTGCGGCGAAAATGCAGTAACTCATGCAAAGCCTCCGCGCCTCCTTCATTATCTCATACTTTGGATCCCCACTTGCAGTCTTCTTGAAGCCTCTCATCAGTGTAGATATTCTCTTCCAACAGGGTAACAAGTAAGATAAAGGTGCGTGGTCTTCCATATTCGAAGCAGCCTCTAGTATAGCCTGGTCCAAAACCCCAACGGTCATTCTGATCGGTTGACCTTCATCTTCTAGGTCTTGTCGAACATTCGGCAAATATGCTAACCGATGCCCATGTAAATTTTTGAGATTGGCCCGGTCTAGAGTAATTCTAAAGATGTTGCACAGCGTCTTATTTTCAAATTCTTCAAGCGTCTCTGGCGCTCTCACGCTTGGGCGGGCTGATGCAGGCCTGCTGCTCGAAGGGGAAGGGTTAGGTTGGCTTCCGGATGGTGTGATCTTGATACGTTTCATTTCGCTCGTCGATGTTGCTTCTGGGGTTTGGTTTGGAGGGCTCGTAACTTGAGGTCTTTGGGAGTTTGGGTCAACGGCTGGGGAGGAGGGGTTGGGGGAGATAGATGAGGGACTGTTGGCGCTCTCAGTTGGTGCATTTGACGATTCAGCTTGCGGGTTTGAAGACGGCGAACCCGTTTGCTGGGCAAGCTTTGCCAGCCGCTTGTTACGAATCTTGTGAAGGAGTCAGCATCTGCTACAGATGGCAAACTGAAGTGAAAGCCAAAGATACATACCGCATCGGCGTCCATTGAATCGGCCATGGTTGCGAGTGGCGGGGTCTAGGGATTGTACGGTAAGAGAGATTTGGGTGAATACTCTATGCTCCTAGCACCAAGAAAGAGGCCATTTCTATTCCCAACAGTCTCGTCGCAAGTTGTTGTGAGAGCGTACCAGGCAAGCTGACCGTTAGATGCCTGATTAAATAAGCTCCTTATCTGCCTAAAGCTCCAACCCTGGAACTCAACGGAACATTTATATTGCGAGATGTACCAGAAGTTGTTCTACCAGGCTGATGATGGAAGCTATAAATTTAGATGCGAGAGTATTCTATTGTTTCGCTCAAGGAATAGTTTATTAAGTATATCGTAGCATGCTCGTCCACAAAACGCCTCCAAAAGCTCTTTCAAACTTGAGTGTCGATCTCTAAAAAGTATGGAAACATAAGGCCAAAAAATGAATATAAACAGCGAATTAATAATATGTATGAAAGGGGATTATCGTAGGTAGTAGTTATGTCGGTATTCTCTTGAATTTTCTTTAGAATTTACCCCTTAACGACTTTAACTTCTCACAGCTCCGAAGTTCTAGGGATCTTGCTTTCTTGATCTTTTCGACATCTGGGAAAAACCAGCCTTGAGCGTCCTGAATCATTCGGTCGCGTAGTTGGGCTTCGCTTTCGCACTCCATTCGTAGATTTGATACATAGTCCACCTCTATTTTTTGATCTAGCTGATGGAGTTTGCGGGGACTGTAGTCCTCGACTTCGGCGGGGTTAAGGAAGTAGTTGAGTTTAATCTTGGGGGTTGTTCGTTGGAGCGTGTGAGGCGGCGAGGAATCAAATTTGAAAGAAGGGCCGGAGGAGGTCGAACCGGAGAAAAGAGAAGATAGGAGGGGTAGTATGAACAGTAATAGGAGGGGAAGAAGCTGTGATAGATTTGCTAGACCGCCGGAAGGTGCTTCAGCGGGCTGCTGTTGACTGGCGCCCTCTCGCGGCCGCCTACGAACCCTTGGTCCGCCGAACTGGTGCACACGGAAGCCTGGGCCACCACCCATGTTGAACATAAACTGAGGGCCATTATCAAACATTCCTCCACCTGGAAGTCTCATTAGTATTTATTCCCCGCAAAGTATTAGGAGATAGTGTCCTACCGAATGGACCAAAGCCTCCTCCTCCAAAGAACCTGTTGAATAGCTCCTCCGGTGATATTTCTTCTTCATACATATGAGTCCGGCCGGCAGACGGTTGGAATCCTCCGAACCCACTGAACGGCGACGAAGATTGCCCACCGGTAGGGAACCTACTTTCCGGATCACCACCAAACCTATCGTATTTGGTCTTCTTTTCCGAATCGGAGAGTATCTGGAAGGCCCGTGACACCACTGTTATCGAATTAGTTTTTCCAAATCACCAATATCCCATATACACATAAGATACAAAGCCGCAAATCAAGCCAGCCGGTAAAAAGCAGATAACATACTTTTAAACGCTTCATCCGCGCCATCGTATCCATTTTTGTCAGGGTGCGTGAGCAAGCTTAGTTTTCGGTAGGCCTTCTTAATCTCTGATTCCGTCGAAGTCTTTTCGACCGCTAAAATCTCGTAAAACGCTGTTGCTGAGCATTTTCGTATCCGAATAACAGCCGCTTTCTGTTCAGGTGTATATTTCCGGTCCTGGTTCCCCTGATTATGCTCTCTCGATTTCGCCGTCCCTCCCTGTTTAGCATCCGCGCCGGACGCTGTAGCTGAGGGCATTCCTTATAATTTATCAATCAAGATCCTTTACCCGAAACGACCAGCTGTCTCAAAATGCTAAAATGTCGCAAGAAATCTGTGAAAAGGGCGATCGTCCAATTATTTTCGTGAGGGGATTTTTCGTTGTTGCTGCACAGGCAAATGGCGCCGCAGGGGTTTTAACTAAAGATTCAGGAAAAGCGTCTCGGGCAACATGTAATCAGCAAGGCTAGAGCCGATAAATGAGGGGCGATAAATGCGGGATTCAAAGCAAAATCTCATCCTCTTCTCTCTGATGGATGCTGGGGATTATCTCGAGGACAGCGTGGAGATCGCAGTCACGTGATAAACTGTAAATGCGCTCATAACTTTGTCTGCGGGAAAGCGCATCTATTCTAAAGCTCTCTTTTCCACTGAAGACTTGCTGGCTGAGCTTCCGTCTCGGTCGATTGAACATAACAAACATAAAATAACGCAAGAACCAACAATAATTAAACCTATTAATCGTTCAAAATGGCAGGCGAAGACAAAAGTGTCTCGCAAGAGCTCAAGGAAGAGATACAACAAAAGCCAAAGCCATCGTTAGCTCAATATGCTCGTGCCTGGGGAGGTAATGTTATGATATCCAATCCCAATGTTTATCGTCTAGTATTTTACAGCAGTCACTAACTAGATTCAATTGAATAGAGTCATCATTTTCACCAACTCTTCTTGCAACTTTCGTAACGGCCTTGCATTTTCGGCCATTCCAACCTCTACCCATGATATTCCCTCCAGCTTTGTTGTTCACCAGTTACGTAAACCTAATGGGCTACAAGGTTGATGCAGCGGGGATGAATGCAGGCTGGTCCGGATTATATCTCTTGTTGGCAGCACGGAGAAAACAGGCATTTAGAAACAGATGGAATACTCGGGGAATTGTAAGAGGGGCAGCAATGGGAGCTGCTTTAGCCAACTTAATCGGTGGCGGGATGGTTTATATGCTTGGGCAAAAGAAGGAAGATACGGAGGATAGTCTTTAAGATATACGAATCTTGGATGGATATCGATATCAACACAAAAGTATAACAATCATGGTCTGTATAATAGTTAGCATTTAATGGGCTTGCAACCCTCGGTTTGGTGGGATAATACTGGAATTCTTGGATATTCGTGGTCCTTGGGATATTATAGGAATGGCCGCATAGCATTGATGCACGAAAAGGAATAATGTTTTTAGCACTCCGGTACGCAGTTGTCATGGTTCGCTGTACAGACTGCGTGAAGTCATATACTCTCGTACGCTTGAGGTCACAAGCCCATCAAGCGAGTCCTGATTCTCCCGGGCAGCATTTCTAGCCACGGTGGAACTTACACCGCTCTGATCGCTATTCTCGGATACTTCGATACGCTTAGTCCATTCTCGCATTCCTCCTACTTTCTCCAACAATCCACTTTCGAGGCGAGTGAAGAAAGTCCGTTGCTCCTCCTGTCCACCCCAGGTATCACCAGGCCTCAATGTGACCCTCAGCCGATGCTGACTGAGAAATGGCCCAAGAGAGTGTAAAGTGTGAGTGGGCGGATAATACTTTGGGTCGAATATTCGAACAAGCGTATCAAACCCCGTTAGGTGGACTTGTTCGAGCCTTTCGGGATAAACTTTGTTACAGCCTGAGGCTATAGCTACTGCTTTGTCGACGAAGTACGGCTGCTTTGTGAGGGCAATATCAATTGGAGGTATATAACTCTCAAAACGAGACCTTTGGGGAGATTCTGATGAGGTAGAATTTCCAGCCAAGATCTCCTGAAGGTCTTGAGCAAGTAGGTGCATCATCACCAGTCGGTCTTCGAAGAGTGCCGGCTTAGATGGTTTATCTGCATTTTGTGTTGCGAGAAGAAATAATAGCCTAGGAGATAACTCTCGCTCCTTGGAAGCTTCCCTCAGCGCAGATATAGCGATTTGCAAGTGTGCGCGGGTTGGAGGGTTGAATGACGAATCCAACACATATAGAACGTCAGGTGCTATTATAGGCGCACTCTTGGGTGAAGTAATGGTACCGAGGATATTGAATGGTTTAGAGCCCGAATTAAATTCATGAACCGCGGTTTTATAGCTTAGGCGCAGCGCTTCCAGAGAAGCTGGGGTAGTAGTGGGAAGAGGCGGCATTGGTGGAGGAATGCACGGTGTAAACGCGCCCTAAATTCGAAAGGTCTAACCCCAGGAACCACTTTCGCCGACCAAATAATAGAGCGAGATTCTTCACAAGTGCCTTGGGGTAATGACGTGAAGATTATGCAGAAATGTGGCTATCAATGACGATGGTTGCTGTGGGGGTTGCGCCGATATGATGCACGACAAGCCATCGTCTCCTCCCAAACAACCGCGAAACCCACTTGGCACAACCACAACTACCCTTTCCCTTCCCCCGTTTGACGGATGGAAGGAAACAGGAGAGATGGGAGGATGGGCAAGCAGGCTAAAAGGAAAGCCGCTTCCCACTTTTCGACAAAGTTCACATTGACAGATCTCGATCGAGATGTGCAACATGCCATGTGTAAATACCCCAGACTGACCTGCTCATCACTGACCGTCTTTGACCCTATATGAAGACATCGAGACGGAATTCGTGTGAAGTGGTTATGGGTTTGCGGCTTTATTTGTGACCATGGTAGCCATCCTCTCGTTTTGTGGGCTGTTGGCTGGCGACGATCAGCTCGTAAGCCAAGTCACTTTGGGCGATCAAACAGAAGGAGAATTCCAGAATGCAACCGTCTCACCAGGGACCGTTCATGGATTTCATGGATCGGTGAGGGATGTACTTGAGTCCTTCCACATGGAATTGTGGGCTTCTTGACATTCAACATGCTATCTGAGATCTTCACTCTTTACGATCTAAGCGATGCGACCTGTTCCTCCTGATGGTCAGACGGATATATGGAGGAATACTACTTTCCACACAAGATGCCCATTCTCCTCCTCTATCTGTCAAGGCTGATCACCAACTGTCCTGTTCTTTCCAGCCTCCTCCACCCACTCTCAGTCTCTTAACAGCTCAACCGGAGTGGGGGGATCGACGCCTTGGGAAAGACAACTCAAGATGCTCACAATCTACCTCGTATGATGTGAGGGTGATTGAAACCAAGTCCCCACATAAAGAGTGACCTCCCTTCCAACCAAAGTCACCGAGACCCCACTGAGCTTCAGGTACACTGAGGCCGATCGTGAGAGGTCACAATGTGCTGGAAACGCCGGCCAACATTGGCGATAGGCAGTTTACACTTCAGCTATTCCGTCTTGTTGGCTCTGGTATGAGTTGAACGTGAAAATCTAGGGCTGAAAACGTCTGCTGCCCCACGCTCTTGTACCCAGCTGGCCGTTGCTCAAGAACCACGCTGCGTTCTGCATTGTCATCTCTGAGCATAACGCGGCTGTCGGTATCTTTCACCTTTCGTATCTTGATGTGGAGGAGGGAAATCAAGAGGGCAGGCAATCGCCGTATGCTGATAGCGAGACGGCACGCGTTTATTTATTTGTAGCAACAGCGAAATTAAGTGCTTGAAAAGGGTGATATGTCGGCGACCGCGATCCTTTGTATCACTCCTTTTCTATTCTCCTCAAATAACTTCCACTTTTGGCGTTTCTTTGTATGGTATTAGAAATTCCGTCCAACAACCTGCTCTTCGCCTACGGACATCCGCACCAAATGTATACGTTACTAGTATATGGTATTTAGCCGTTATATCGGCGGCTTAGCCTTAGTCCAAATCCGAAACACACGGGCACCGGCGCCACCGGGTGCCACAGGGTTCTCGGTCACCGTGGGCCTCTGAAGTCGTGTCCATCCTTGTCTTGCAGCGATTTTGACAAGGGAGAAAGACTTTTCTTAAGAGCACAAATATACATGATGACGAAAACACTTGAGCAGATAACAAAGATTTAGAATCAACGCCTCCCCGTCCGAGATCAGTAATATTCATGATACGAGGGACTCCCAACGAACAGCCACAAACAAAGGCCCGGCACCACCTACCAAGAATAATCATCATCATTAAGAAGGATCATTAAGAAGGATCCCAAGGAAGTTGAGCACGCTCTACCGGCCCACTGTGTGTGAGAGTTAGAGGATCTCTCATGTAATCGTTTGGTGGAGCCTCCCGTAGCCAAGCGGCCAAGTCCAGGGCATGGCATCCCCCTGCAATAAAAGGTCTCCCCTTCCCACAGAACGACTGCTTCAGATTCAACCCGCTTGTTACCAGAAGGTGAAAGATGAGCATATACCCCCGCCCAACATACGTAACTCTCAGCACTTTGCAACACAAAACGGATTGTATCTGTGGAGCACCCCAATCTTCTTTGCGATGATCAGAGTCCCACGGAGGACAGAGAACGGCCAATCCGTCTAGGCATGCCGAGATATACTGGCTTCTCGCACCACCTTTTAGATCTGTTACTCGGTGGACATTCCGAGTGCACATTGGCCAATTGACAAGGGGAATGCTGCTTCATATTCCCCGCCTTTGAGCTGCTCGTCCACTTGTGATGGAGCGAGCTTGTTGGTGCTGAAAGCGCACGTACTTCTTGCTGTTGAGAGTTGACTCTCCGGGGTCGAACCCAAAGCACGACATGGCACATTTCTTCCTCTCTGGCGGTTGTCTCAGCTGAATATCTCTTTGGCGAAGTCAGCACTCCACAAGGCCATGTATATGGGCGTACAACACGGCCTAGTCATGGCAATCGACAGGGTCTCTCTTTTACCTCGCTCTTGAGCCGTGTCCCGAAATCAAGGATCGCGCACTGGATGCGAAGGTGGACACAGATCCCGTCAGGAACAGAGTTTGAGAAACATTTCAGACGCAGAGCTCCTGCAAATACGGGAATGGGGCGAGAGGCTAAGTTTCATGGGTATCGCTGATATCTCTATGGAGCACGGTCTTCACCGCGCTGATTGCGTATACAGGCGACTTTCGAGTTCCATTCTTATATACTTCCAGTATCTTCGCTCATTCTTTACATTTCTTCTTTTCTTTTCAAGCATTCTCTGGCAGAAGCGTGTTCTATCATTTTTCACCTCGACTTCACCAGACCTTCTGTCTGTCTAACTCACCACATTCGTTTACGGGAGTTAACGATCCATCGAATTGATTTCGTGGATTTCATTCATTCTTTATTTCAAAAAACAGTCTACCCCTTTTTCAATTTTTACCAGTTCGTTTGAACATACACATTCAAAATGCAGGTGATCAGCAAACTTACCATTGGCTTGACCGTGGCTCTTGCTGCTATTTCAGAGGCAAGAGGAAATGGCCGTCTCCGATACAGACACTATGGTAAGCACTCTTAAAAACAATATCGTTGAACTTGTTTATCTAACTCTTGTTTTCAGAACCACCATCTTATGGTCAAGGTATGGACCCCTAACGCAACCGTCTTTGAGGCTCGTTGTATATCTAACTCTGCTTCCTCAGAACCACCAGCGGATGGCCCTGTTCAAACTGTGACCTTCCCTTTCCCTACCGGAACTGGTACTGGAATCCCAACCGGCACTGGCATCCCTACAGGCACTGGAAACCCTCCAGAATACCCTCCAACTTACCCAACGTACTCGCCTGAGCCTCCAGCTTCCTCGTCTGAGCCCCCAACTGATCTCCCCGAGTACCCAACTGTTCCAATCCCCACCGGCACTGTAGGACCTACCGGTACTGGTACCGGTACCTACAGCCCGTATCCCACTGAAGGTCCATCTTCCACCATCACTCTCACCTACACGCTTGGCCCCGGCAGCTCTGTCATCACCACTATTGTCACTGTCCCTGCTACTGACGTGCCAATTACTGTAAGTTCTAACTCGAAGAGAAGTCTAATTTGAAATCCTATTCCCGCTCGACGACATACATATACTAATTTCTCTATAGACAACTGCGGATCCCACAGAGCACACATCTGAGCCCGCGGAGACTGACACCACTATTACTAAGACTTCCACTGCTACTGTCACCACCACTGAATACCCTTCGGGCCCAGGTGATTGTGTTCCCGTCACTGAAACCGAAACTGAAACCGAGACCGAGACTGCGACCGAGACTGAAACTGAGACCAAATTCGTCACAGTGGTAAGTTCACAAAGCCGTTTTATCCCCATAACCTTCAATCAGGGCAGGTCAAACTAACACTTCACTTAGACCGCAACTGCTGACCCAACTCAGCCTACCTCTGAGCTTCCCCCTTACCCAACCTGGCCTCGTCCAACACAATCCTCATCCGCTAGCTCTGGCTTCATCACCAGACCAGCTCCAACCGGATCTGGTATCCCTCCTTCATATCCTCCCCCCTACGACTACCGCTACTAAGGGAGTGAGTTGAAGAGACTTTGTTACTTTAAAAGATAGAGGCAACGTTAGTAATGGATGTGGTATTAGCTAGTAGGAGCAAGGGTTAGAGTGCGAATTGACTGGCAACTTTCCTCTGTGTTGAGTATTGAGATCTCTCATTCGGGTTTCTTCTTTCTATTTGGTTATACATCTTAGTTATGCTGTAACAGTAGGGATTCGTTTAATAAGCTCACAAGCTTAATGGAGTTTGTGGCTCTTCTCCTCTTGTTTACCTTTCTCCCTCACAGAGTAGATAGTGAGATAGAGATAGAACATTTCTGCAATAAATTCAAGTTGTTGAATTCAAGCTTTCCCCCTTTCTGATCATTTCCGTGCCATGCATAAGTTCGGGCCACTTGGGAATTCCCTCAAGCTTACCTCCCAGGCCTCCCATCTTGGGTGGCCCGCGACATAACTGAAAGCGATGGTGAAATCTCCTCAACGCCTCGCTCAAAATAAATAACACCCAAATGGCATTTTTTCCTTCCATATGAATTAACTACCCACAATACTAAACAAGGTATATAGAACTGAACTGTGACTTGAGGAGCGTAGTGGACACCTCTATTCTTGATGAAATCCAAGAAAAGCTCGCTTGATATTGAATTGCATCAAAGTCTGCTTTGTGGTCGATCGTCCTGAAGTGGCCTTCCAGAAGCTGAGCTGGGAGGGTTGGGAGGTGGGACTCCGAATGTACATTTCTTTTTTTTTTCTAAAGCGCTTCAAGCCCTGGTATGGCTGAAGGCCCATCTCGTGAAATCCTATTTCGTGCTGTCTCCCAATCCAACCATGTTAGACCTTGTAAAAGGCAATCGGCCAGATCATCAAGCTTCCCAATATCTCCTTTTTCCTCTGCTGACTTTGCCTTCCGCTTCTCCCCCTTCCACTTCCTCAGATATGCATCCGCAACGCAGCTGGCCTGCCTATCTCTGCCTAACCGAAGCTTCTCAGTCCCCATATCAATACGATCAGGGATATCTTCAGCTTCAGAGATGCTTGCAACATCTCGAGAATGAGAAATCCATTTTCCCACAAGGTCGATCTTCGCCTTTTTGCCCTCCTTTGACGTTATCCGTTTGGTTGTCGTAGCTTTGCCAGTGTCTTCCTCCTTTTTAACTCTCCGTGTTGATCGTTTATGCACAGTGGCAGACGTAGTAGGAAGAGCAGGGGTGAGGTATTCTTCCTTCTCTAGCCAAAATTTCACCACTCGCTGTGGGTCGATGTCTTGTACGCAGACGTGGTTTGAGCACCTTTCTTTTCTTTCTTGCTGTAATGTGTGAAGAACGGCATAGAGCATTCCCTCAAAAACCCCGACGCGAATCGTCCATTCTTGCACCGCACTCCCGCCACCTGATCGAAACCGTTGCTTTTCAATAAGGATGTGTGTCGGTTTATACGCGTCGATAAGCGATGTTATAAGCGTATAGGCGTGTGAGGCGTATAATTTCGGTGCGAACGATTCTTTTCCCACCGTCTCAACCACGATGGGTGCTGTTGGTACAGTGCGTGGTTGCCCTCCAGTTGAGCCTTTGCATAGTTCACTCAACGCAGAGATGGATGCCAATGGGTCCTCGCTTGGAGAATTATCCATTGATGATGGGAATGAGGATATCGCTAAACGATTCCATGCGTTCAATTCTGGAGTTCCAAAGAGCGAAGGGGTAGGACTGCCGTTCCTCAGTCCATGATTATTCTGGTCGTTATTCCTTGGAACAAGAAGATGGGCATACGCGAGATTTCGAATCCCCATGTCTATACTGAGTATGCTCATTGGTGACTTCTTATCCTTCTCGCCCTGCACGCATTTCCCTTTGTTTTGGGTACATGCATTTGGCGCTGGCTTTTGCAACACCTGGGTCAAGCGGTCGATCAGAACGGGTTTTGTTCCCGATGATAAGATTCCTGTTTCAAAAGCAACTCTCTGCAGTTGCCGAGCCTTGAGAGAGGAGAGCCAGTTTTCAGGCGCCAGAGCCGGATGGTAAATCCTCATAGTTGCCAGTGCTCCCGCGTCTGTTCGCTCTCTGTGTTTGAACGCAGCGACCTACGCAAAACATGGTATCAAATAGTATGTAGTGTGACCCTGGCGACTACTTAGTACAGGAGAGCAAAAGTAACATTTATCACAGCAATAGAATAGGCAATGAACTTACCCGTTGGACTTTTTTCGAAGTCAAAAAATTTCGAGCTTGGGTTGTTGTTTAATCATGCAAAAGGGGGACTATCCGATGCTCATGGAGGATTGAATTTGGCCTCTTGCTTCGGGTATTATCTTGCCATGTAGAGAAACATTTATCTTTACACGGAACAGCTAGTTAACAACTTAATTGGAGCTTTGTACCGACTTTGTCTATAGCAAAAATTTGTATAGACAGCCGGTCGCATGCTAACGAAATGGTACTGGAAGATCTCAACACGTGAGGCTGGGGTGACAGGGACAATTGGAGCAAAATCCTTTAACAAATAGCCTCCATGGTCTAGTTGGTT
>JARJUX010000085.1:0-18668 GCA_030789285.1 Arthroderma sp. MBC 929
TCCTCTTTCTTTCAGGCTTCAAGTACGTTTAACGGAGCGTATTTCACTATATTCCACCCAGTTTTCACCGTCATTATCAACTGCTGTACCTAAGGATAGCCCTTGAAGCAGCAATAGCCCAAGTCATGTAAGGTGGCTTTATGTTGGGAACAGAGAATTTGGATTCTCGTTCCATCGCAACATGAATACTTCTGGATAGATCCTCTGCATAGTGCAGAAGAGTGCTGGCTTGTAGCGAAAACGCCTCCATGCGCGAAGATCTCAGCCTCTGAAGGCGCCTCCATTCAGATAAACAAAACTCTGGAAAGCTTTTACACCTTCGCATGCATCCTTTATCAGATTGAATCCTCAAACACAGGATCGTGCATGAGAAGAAAGAAAAAGATATTCTTGAGTCTCCGATTCGCTGCCCTTTCGATCTCGTGTGTTGGTGTCGGTGGGCTTTTCAGCAGGCCAACCAGACACGAAAGAACACCTCTCCACGTCTTGGTGTATGCATGCATTGCCAGCTCATCATCTGTTTGACGAGACCCTGTCGCCATGCTAAGCGTTCATTTGGCATCGCCTGCAGAGATGCAGCTTCTTCCATCCCGTCCCATCCCAGCTGCGACGACAACAACATCGATGATGACCAACGACGTGGCAGAAACTGATCTGCGGCCACCTCCAAGACCGCCCAACTTCTGCACCACGACAGAAGCAGACAGCGTTAATGTGGGTTTTTAGTCCTTTTTTACGAGACGTTTGATACAAATAGATTGGGTCTACAGAGGATCTCAGGATGAACGGCATCAACAGTCTTTATGAGCAGCATATAACCCATTCATTCTATCTCTGCTATGTCGCAGGCGGTGAATCCCTTGAATGACGCCGTACAACCCAAGGCTGGCCATATCTTCGCTTCCTTGCCTGATCCCTTTGGGCGAGAACTTTTTGCGGCCTGCAGATATTTTACGGAGAAAACCAGTTCTAGTTGCAGTCGGACAGTCCTGCAGAGAAGAAGAAGCCTTCAGGATCTCTTGTCAGGGCCAACCCCGTTGATATTCATGCAAGCGTAGCAAACCCCGTCGCTATTAATCTATCCCACATACAGTCGTCGTACTTGGTAGAGTGTAAGAATGAAAGAGAAAAAGGCAGCCATACGCTGGTATCGTATTTAGCACTAGTTAGCCCGTACATTATATGCAGCCTTTTTGATAAACTCATTGGGCCAAATATCTTCCTTGTCGGGTTTGGGGACAACTCACCGTCACCCCTCCTACGCCTGTTGATATCCAACGCATCAAAACACTCTTTCGCCTCGCTCTTCTTCTTCTCTGGCGCTTTCTGCTCTTCTCTCTCTCCTCTCTCGCTTTGCTCTTCCTCCTGCTATATTCTCTGTTCTGCCATAATTTACACATTTCTGTTGCTTGACATCACGTATCAACATCCACACGACCGCGTCCATACAGCCTTCAGCTACGTCAACCTCTAGATCGCCAACTCATCAACCCCTCGTCGTTCAAACCCTCAAAAACATAAACAAAACCAACATCTTAACTCCTACCTTTACTCTTCCGGTTTGATTTCCTCTAAATCATGCGATAAACCGCATCCTCTCTCTTTCGTCCGCTCTGGTCGTCTTGGGCTCTCGGGACCGTTTTGGCTCGAGATCGATGGCCCAGATTCCACCAATGGAAAGATGATCAGTTTTCAGCACGCCTGTCTCCCTTCTGTTCTGGCGTACGCGACGGCCACCGGTATGTTCTTCATCACTTGAAATAAATGACTGCGATCTTGGTGCACTAACCATCCTGCGAATACACTAGCCTTGCCGCCGTCGCCAGTTGACTCTCCGCAAAGATGCGATTCTCCCTTCACTGGAACTGACTCCTCACCAAAACACGCTCTGTCTTCCCCTACTCGCTCCATAGGTTCACAAGAACATGACACCACCCCTAGACAGCCTCCTAGGGAGCCAGTGCTGGCTGATACCCTAAACTCTGCTGCTGACACCCTTTCGAAACCTGCTTCTGTTAACCATGATGTTGAGCCTGAAAATATCCCCCTCCCAACCACGCCCAGAGAAACTGTGCCAGACAAACATGACACGGATAAACAACAACAGCAGCAGCAGCAACAACGACAACAGGAGCAGCAACAACAAAAACGGGTCCCCTCGATAGCTGACCCAGTGATATCCGTGGCTCAGTTTGCACATCAACGTCAGCTTCAAAAACACCAAGAAATTCAAAAATACAACACTTTGCTACGCCTTCGTGATCTTCATGTTTCTGTTCACCTTTCCACCCGATTGCTTCGCGTTGCTGTAACTTCGCAAAAAGGCCTTGTTGAAAGTTTCAAACATGGTGACAAGTCCGGCTTCGCTTCCATCTACAACGCAATCCATGATATCCACGAGACCTGTAATTCTACTACACGCCGTCATATTTTGGACCATGATCCTTTGGTTGGCTCCATCAATAGCTCCGTCAAAGGAAAGCTTCCCAGCTTTGCAGAGCGTTTATCCCACAACTCAAGAGCAGATCTTTTGGACATTCTGACCCTTGTAAGAACCGACTCACAATTTCTCTTTCAGTGCATCAGCAACCTTACTCCGTCCCAACTCTCCGCGTTTGTGAGCCCTGTTCACTCCCTGGAACTTTGTGCCTCTGGCTCCCCCCATGACTCCCGTGGAAGAAACCATCCGTCTTTTTTAAAGCGTAATACTTCGCATTCTCCTGCCTTCAAGGAACATGCTTTTTCTTTTGAACGTACTGATCCTCTTTCGACTTTGATTTTCAATGTTTACGCTACCACCCTGGGTTCTGAAACCGTGGAAAACCGTCTCCGCCTTGATGTTTGGTCTTCCACCTGTGCCAAGTTAGTTTCATACGGAGGCAGTGGACAGTTCGCTTTTGCTGGCCATCTGCTGAATATATGGTCCGGTTTTGGAGAATGGAAACTCAAGCCCAAATTGGAGATTTACCTGATGGACGTGCTGCAGAAGGGTGCCTTTTTCCTGGAGCATTCCAACAGAGGCCCCGGCATGGAGGATCTGAGGACCGATCTTGCCGAGCAATTCTTCAGGACTTCTGTCCAGGCTTTGTTTGCTGTTCTTGATGATTCCGATGGAGGCTTTCCACCGGGAGCTCTCGAGTTTGGCAAATCCGTTGTTGAGAAACTTGGCTTTACTGAGACTCGTCGACGGTTTCTAGGTTATATATTTTATCAGTGGTTCTTTTGCAAGTTCCTACATAACGCGATTTGTTTCCCAGAGGTTAGTAGCATTTGATCCCCATCCATATATTTTGTTCGCGTGGCTAACATAGTAAAATATAGATGCATGGAATGCTACTTGATTTTCATATCACGAAAGATGCCCGAGAAAGACTTTTGAGCCAAATCGCTCTACATGCTGAAACTCAAGTTTCCCAAGTTCTACACTCTCCGTAAGTAAAATTCTTTTTATCACTATTCATTGGTGCCTCTAAACTAATAATGCTTAAAAACAGGCCTCATTTTTCATATGCCAGCCCTGACATTAGAGTGCATGTGGAAAGTATGCTTTCGCATATAACCCGACCGGCTAAAGTCGATGATACGTTGAAAGAAACCTCTTCTCTCGTTGATGATGATGATTCTATATCTTCCGCCCTACTCCTCTCTGCAACAGACATAGTTACTATACTCGACACATTTTTCCCCAGAACTTCCGCACTAAGCTCATCGACGGGATTTTCCCAAAACCCATCGATGCCATCTTCACCAACTTCGACCTTATTCTCAAGAAACAGTCAGCCAAACCAGCCTTTTGAATCAGGACTGTTCCAGGGACGGATTGATACACTTTCTCCGAACCCATCGACCGCTGCTAAGACAGTGTTCACAACAGAGATGAGCTTTCAAGATGCCACACGGTCTTACTTCGTAAACCCAAATAATCCCGCTCCGCAACCACCCCCTCAGCATCCTCTGACTCGCGGTGCGGACCGTATTCGCTACGAAATTATGGACTTCCGAGCGAATGAAGACCGCCCACCCATGGATCATCCCGCCAACGAAGACTGGGCAACTTTTGCTGTTCGAGAAGGTGGGGGTGTTAGCTTCGATATATTTGAGCAAGATGAGTCGGAGCAGCTAGAACAGGCATTCGCGGATCAGCATCCTGGAAAATTGATGCCATCCCACGATAAAATAGAAGATGCCATTTTCAAGCTGGTCCAAGAAGGTGGCTCGTTCGAACTACCGACTTTGGCAAATGGCAAGGAAGAGCTAAGCTTGAGACAAATTTTCGTCAATGCGATGGCTTCTTGTCAACGCCAATCCGATTTTCTTGGAGCACATTATTGGTGGGAAGTTGCAACGATACTTCGGGGCGCGTATTCAACATACGGTGCCTCAACTGCAGACATGGGATACCTAGCACCTATGTTTTTCGCTACAAAAGACTCAGTTGAAAAGGGCTCAAATATCATCCAGTACTGCGAGCGAAGCTTTGTGGAGTTGAAGAGAGTATCTGGACAACTTCAGTCACAGATCAACAAGATAATGGGGACGTTGTCCGGCCTAAGGACTAAGATGTGGTACATGACCGATGTGAAGAATTCACTCCGATATGAGGACGCTAAGAATGTGGCAATGGCATTGAAAACCATGTCGTCAGTTCAAGTTTCACCTCCACCTTCGGAGACAGGACGATTCCGGTCATCTAGATCACTAGGGGGATCATTCCTACAAAAACCGGAAATACAACTCATGAACGTCATGAGAGCCGCGAAGAGTCAAGGTGGTCCTTTCAAGCTTGCCGATGAGCAAGTAGACATCACCAGGAAATGGCTCCAGCGCTCTGGGATCGATAACTTCTGCCGGGGAGAGGAGAGAATCCATAGATTCTGCTACGAGGTCAAAGCAAGCGTCGGTAAGCTTGTGGGCGAAACCATGTCTGATACCCCAGTCCTCTGGTCAAGTGAACTCTATCAGCGAGAGAGGTCAATCTACGAAACCTCTGCCACGCGCCCCCTGACTGGTAGTCTCCGATCAAGTGTCGCTAGTGAGGATTCCCTGGGGCAGCAGTTCGGGATGAGATCGCTAGATCAGCTATTCCGACCCCCAACTGAACCACCCTTGCCATCTCTGATTCGCAAGTCGTCTTATCAAAGTTTCGCGTCTGATAAATTAAGGTCAAGAGACTTCAGCAGCGGCGACACTTCGTCTATTGGCGATTCCCCTGGGAAGGCAGGGTCAATAACTACGGTTGATTCAGTTCAACCTTTCTGGTCACCCATGCATACCCATGCACAATCCACCACGAGTGCTTCGAGCTTGAGATCCCGGCCTCCTTCCATGTTCAGTGATATGGCTACTTCTAGACGCGTTGATCATAACGCTCAGAAGAAGGCGGCATTTTTGGATGAGCTAAAACGTGCTTCGACCAGTTTGTTTTTAAGCGATCTTGGTTCTCCCGTGTGGAGTTGTGGAAGTGAAACTGATGCCTGGTTTTCGGACTACTTGAACCAGGATCGAGTTCAGTCCCAGATGGAGAGTAGAGCAAGGATGGATAAGTTTTTATCCGAATGCTCTACTAGGCCAGCTGATTATCTCGATGAAGACCTCCTCACCACCTCAGTGGGGGGGAAGCTTCGCCGCTGCAGGTCCGCCCCGACCCTGAGACGTGATCAAAGTGAACTCTCAACCGGTCCAAATGGAAAAAAGGCGGAGGAGGAAGAAGACGATGAGTTTGGTTACCATCAAGCATTTGCATATTTGATGGAGCAGTTTTCACGCCCGGCCAATCCCTGCACGAAACTTCGAGCCCTGCACAACATATGGACTCTTACCGTTGCGTCGTTAAAGTCCGCCAATAGCGCTCGAAAGAACGAACAGGGAAGCTCTGGTATCCTGCCACGTACGCGCTCGTATAGTGGGAAGTACAGGAGAGACAGCACATCCACTTTAGCGGAATGGGATGTGTTAACGGAGAGCCGAACGCCTACCCCCTCCTCACCAAACCTCTCGGGAACGTTCGCGGTTAATAATTCTCCAACCGAAAAGCAAATCACTACTGCTCTTCGAGACCTAATCCAGAAATACCAACCAAAGACTCTATTCCGGGATCTACAGTTCATCGCCGCCTTTGTGCCTTCCGATATCCTAAACAAGAGTGAAAGTGGCACAGCTTTCCTACAGTTTGGGTTGGCTGCCTTAGAGCTTAGGGATGACGTGTGTAATAGTATGGTTGAGATTGCCGATACAATCCTTCGTCAAGAACTCACCCAGCGACGACACCCGCCTTGCTCAACTGGTGGCTTTTCCTCTGATCTTAGAAATGGTATCATGGACGCAGTGAACATGTGGATTATTACCGCTCGAGAAGGCAATGCCGTCGCGCAGCGAGAGCTTGCAATCTTGTATTTGACCCATCCACATCTTGTTCGTCCAGTCACTTT
Organism: Arthroderma sp. MBC 929; assembly: GCA_030789285.1. NCBI lineage: Eukaryota > Fungi > Ascomycota > Eurotiomycetes > Onygenales > Arthrodermataceae > Arthroderma > Arthroderma sp. MBC 929. The sequence continues at coordinate 6,429 of JARJUX010000085.1, forward strand.
ACCACTTACGCGACCGAGCGATACCTTCAGAACAGAGGCAATGTATCGACAAGATCGGGATTCCAAATCCGATGAACAGAATATGCGCCTGGCATTGCACTGGATGCAGCTGTCAGCGGCCGGAGGAGATGAACTAGCCAAAAATAGATTGCGCGAGCGAGAGGAATTTGATTCCATCGCCTGATGATGAGATGAGTCATGACATTCTGCTTTTGATGAGTTACTTGGATCTTTTTTGCTGTTTTTTTTGGTCGCACATATAAAAGAAAAATCATTTATTCCCCCTTGAGTTTATCTGTTCTATACCAATCTGTTGAAGGGAATGTTGTACGTGTGTCGGTGTGTGATTCCTTTTTTATTTCTGTTTTTTTGTGTATCTTCTATATGTCTAATTTTCTGAACCTTTCGTTTTTTTTATCTATTTATTCATTGTGCCTTGTGATTTTTTTTTGGTTGCATCATCTGCTAACCTCCTCTCTCTCCTCTTACCCCTGATGACATATGATGTCAGGTACTCCTGTAGTTCTTAAAAGAAACTACATTTCGCAAAGAGCAATGCTCCTGAAAAGAAAAATACCTTGGAGCATCTATCCAAGTTATTTGACATTTTTTGTACCGTTCGACTTGCCTGCTAAGCACGGGGGATATCTATCTTCTTTTCTGCCATTTTTTTTTATATATACCGCTTGAGCTTTTATACTATCATCGGATACGATGAGTAGGGAGCGACACTTGACTTCCCCTGCCCACTTGCCCTTGCTCGCATCTCTACATGTTCTATGTACCCCCTCTCCTCTTTTGTTACAGAAGAATTTTGTTCTTGTGTGTGTTTGTCCAAACCTTGGTATTATTTGGGTTGTATACATCGTCAGCTTCAGCTTGATTTGGAAACGATGGTGCTTCCTTTCCAGTGTATGCTATTTCTCGAGTGCTGGTTACTGATTTGAACCTTTGGGTTGAGTTTTCCTGTGCTCAATCTCTTTTTTCTTCTTTTTCTCTTACTGCCCTGTGTTATTTTTGAAAGTTTTGGTTATCGGATGGAGGACTTGCTGGCTTGTGCCTTAAAAAGATCAATATTAGGAGATTAGGGAGAGCTGAATAAAGTATCATGTCATGGTTTTTTTCTAAATAAAACATTATAGCAATCAGCAGTTTCATGGAATCTATGATTTATTTCTTTTTTTATTAAAACCTCATCACGTTCATTCTTTCATCCTGTGCTAGTGGTGGTGATACTTTTTGCCCTACGTCATTTTCTCACCTGTTGCCCCGAACACGTGAAGAGTCAAACAATAAAGAGCATTCAGTTACTCCAGCATCCATTTTTTTTCTCTCCAGGTTGGACAAGGAAGTATTAGTTGAGATTTCCAAACCACATTTAATCTCATCAATTGGAATCGGATATTAGATCGCTCGTTTTCCCATCTAGCGACCATCTGCGGAACAAGAAGCGTATTGCCTATCGCCCCGCATCCTCGTCCCCTCAGTTCGTCTCACTTTAACCGTCTATACACACACCTGTGGTTTGGTTTCGGTAAGGAGGACCTGTAAAGATAGCGATACCCGTGTCGAAAGGGCCCGTTTTGGGCTGACAATATATTCATTGGCTAGCAACCATGAGAGACCAACCGATGCATGACCCGCAGGAGGCACCGAAGCGGCCTAAGGGTAAGTAAATAGGAATATAACCATTCCATTTTGAAGCTGAGTGCTCTACTTTATACGGAGGGGATGTGTTAAATTGGGTTTTCACCTAGGCATTCTCAAAAACTCATCTTCGTCACTCTCCGCTACATTGTCTACCTCTGCTTCCCAACCAACAGCTCAGGAACAAGCGCAGACGTCTTCTCCGATCGCAATTTCCCCTCAAGATAATAAAGAACTCACGCTCCAAAACACGCTGCAAAATGCCGGTCAACCTAAGCGGCGACGAAGTAGTGCCGCCTCCCGCCGCCACTCCAACGCCTCAGGCATCAACGGTGCCTCACCCCGTCTGAAATGGGATGAGGCAAATCTCTACCTTACCGAACAAGAACGGACGTCAACGATGAAGATCGACGAGCCCAAGACGCCGTATGTACCGCATTATAACCCTGATGACGAAGAGGATGAAGAGCCCGCAGCTATCGATGCAGATGATATTGCGGTTGACGAGCTAGATCTGTATCAAGGGAAGAAAAAGAAGAGGCACAGCGGTGATAAAGGCGGGCATGAAGATGATATTCCTGAGCTAGAGCTCGGGGAGCCTGAGGCAGCCTGGGAGGGGGCAAGATCTGGTGAGGCGGATCGGATCTCGAGGGCGAGGAGTTTAAGTGCTAGTAGTTCGGGCAAGGGGGATAGACATGTGGTGGTAGGCCATGAAGATGTGGATATGATGAATGTGGACGGGAAGGGGCAGGAGGAAGATGAAGATGAAGAGCAGAAACATCATGAGTTTGAGGAGAAGCGAAAGAGGCATTATGAAATGACGAATATTAAGGATTTACTGGGGTGAGTACATACATACATACCTTGGTTCTGCATAGGTGACATCCTGTCTAACATGGTGTATGCAGGCATCCAGAGAAGCTTGATGATCTGGCAGACGAAGAGGACGAGGACGACAGTGTGTCACAACCAAAGGCGATACCACCGATGCCACAAATTCCTGACCGATTTACGCATTAGTTGGGGATTTGACGGGCTAGTTGACCCCTTTACCTTGGCCTTCTCTCCACAAAAACAGGCCATCAACCTTGCAAAATGTGTTTCATGAACAGTTTGGTTTCAAAAAACTGAGATCTAGGATACCTTGCTATGGAATTGTCATTTAGGTTATTTTTGATCTTTTAGCATTGAAATATAAAACGTAGGTCTGGGAGCTGTAGCTGTAGAAAAGGGGCTGGCCTGCCTAAATTGCGGCCTGGACCTTCTTTCTGCCCCAACTTTTGGTTTCTCTCCTGCAGCTTCCACCGCTTCACATCTTTTTTTTCTTTTCTTTTCTTTTTCCTGGAGAGCTCCTGAATCCTGTCTTCTTCCTCTTTGTTCTGGTTGAAAAATAAACAAGAGGAATCATCTCAGCTACTTTTTTCTCCTTCTCTCTCTGACGCTCTTTGTTTACTCTGTAACTACCTCTCTCGAAGCTCCCTAGTAACGTGACGTGTTGATCACAACAAAAAAATCACAGTTCACCACCAGGCAAAGAAAGGTGTGCCTCATAAGGTATGAATAAATAGTTTATAGCATATTTCTGTTCATTCAGCTTCAGGTTTATATTCACTGACACTTTCTGGGTGGCTCTGTAGGGCTGATCCAGAGCTTCAATTCTAGCACAATGGACAAAACTCAATCGCAAAATGAGGTACCAGAAGCTGGTGCTCCCGCCACCACTGTTCCTGAACCCCAAAAGGATGAACAAACACAAGAAGTCGCTGCTAGCGGAGTAGCTCCAGCTCCAGCTCCGGTTGCTGCTGAAAACAAAGAAGCTGATAACGTGGTCGACAAACCCGCCGAGTCCGCTCCCGTGTCCGATGAACAGAAAAAGCCTGCTGCTAATGACCCAGACGGTATCCAAGAGGTCAACGCCGGCTCAGGAGAGCAGGATAAGAAGGCCGGAGATGGTGCTGCTGCTACTCCTGCGGAGGAAGAAGATACTCGTCCTGCATACCTCTCTAAGAACCCTGCTTTGAGTAAATTCTTTGAGGCCCTTTCCTCCATCCTCGAGAAGACTGGACATGCTGAGATGTGGGGTGTAACACTGAAAGACTCCGAGGATGTGCCCACTGTTAATGTCATGATCAAGTTCCTCCGTGCTAATGAGGGTAACGTTAAGGGAGCTGAGGAGCAGCTTACCAAGGCACTTGAGTGGCGCAAGTCCATGGATCCTCTTGCTATTCTTGAAAAGGAGAGCTTTGTCTCAAGCAAGTTCAAGGGCCTTGGATATGTTACAAAGCACGGAAATGATGGTCAGACTGTGTTCACCTGGAACATCTATGGTTCAGTAAAGAAGATCGATGAGACCTTTGGAAATCTTGATGAGTAGGTTGCTCATTATGTTTCCTTGCGTTTATGTTTCTCAACATGGCTGACGAGTTACCCACGCAGGTTTATGAAATGGCGTGTTGCACTCATGGAGCTTGCAATTCGGGAGTTGAAGCTCGGCGAAGCAACGACCGTGATGGATTACAATGGAGAAGATCCCTTCCAAATGTACCAGGTTCACGACTACCAGAACGTTAGCTTCCTTCGTATGAACCCCACCATTCGCAATGCCAGCCGTCGCACCATCGAAGTATTCAGCATGGCATATCCTGAGCTCTTGAAAGAGAAGTTCTTTGTCAACGTTCCGCTTGTTATGGGATGGGTTTTCACCGCGCTCAAGGTATTCCTGAGCAAGAACACCGTTCGCAAGTTCCACCCCATCACAAACAGTGTCAACCTGGTTCGCGAGTTCGGCAGCTTTGGAAGCGAGCTCCCCAAGGCTTATGGTGGAAAAGGTGGTGACTTGGCTGAAGTTGGCACGACTGTGTCACTCCACGAAGCAGCCCCCGAAACCCCACAGGAAGAGACTCCTGCAGCCGATAAGGCAAATGGCGAAAACACAACCGACGAAACCAAGCCTGAAGAAAATGCCCCAGCTAAACCAGAGGAACTCTCAAAGCCAGCTGAGATTGTTGTCACTGTTGAGAACGCCGACAATGCAGCTGGTGCTACCGCCGCGGCAAAATAGTTCGACTGTTTCCCCCAAAAATAATCATTTCTGACTCCCTATACCCGCTACAGCTGTAAAGCATGGGTTGTGGCATGTTTTACCGGTTCTATTCAAGCTTCTGCAATGATACCTAGCCAGCTCTAATTTATGGGTGAGCGAAACCGCTGGATATGGTACTGATAATGTCCCTTTTCCACCATTTTATTCGGCACATGTCTTTTTACTCGATTATTATCACCAGCTTCCTTTTCGATTTTTCTCTTCCTGGAACAAGGGACTAGACTACTTTTAATTCTCTTCACTTTCCCCTTCATGATACCACTCCATTCTGTTCCTAGATGTACGCAATGCTCGATGTGAGAAGCTTTTGGTGAGCAGTTGTGAATTTCCTGTCCATCCTAATAGTTTAGCCTAGGTTGTATTAAACAATTCCATCAATTTCTCATGGGTTTAATTGTTCTAAACTTCTAGAAGTATTCAACTATAAACTTCTACGTCTTTAGTTATTGTTGTAGAATGTACTTGCTACGGGTTTCAACTGAGACCTAAAGCGCAGTTCATGGAATATCGATTCTGATAATCTTTCATCTTCTTCACAACGACCAACTATTAAATGCTATAGCTCGTTTTATCCTTGGGTAGCTGTAACTACTGAGCTCAGAATGAGGCCAGCGGGTTCTTATCCCCTTTCTTAATACACGCCAGTTCCAACCTCCAACACCGACATCAACCCAAGCTCAAAGCTACCCCCATCTACAAATCCACCACCGTCCCTCCTACTTCCCTCACCTCTCCAATACCTACACCTTCAAAATGTCCCTCTGGAACCCCGACAACATCCGCGACGTAGCCGAATCCGTCGGCATCAGCATCGTCCAAGACGACGTGGTCGACAACCTAGCGCGCGACGTTGAATACCGCATCTCGCAAGTCCTCGAAGAAGCGCTCAAGTTCATGAAGCATGGCAAACGAACCCTGTTGACTACGCAGGATGTAGCTAATGCGCTGCGCGTGCTGGATGTTGAGCCGCTTTATGGATACGAGTCTGTGCGCCCGCTGAAGTTTGGAGAGGCTACGTTGGGACCTGGACAGCCTTTGTTTTACGTGGAGGATGACGAGGTGGATTTTGAGAAGTTGATTAATGCGCCGTTGCCGAGGGTGCCGAGGGAGATTTCGTTTACAGGTATGTTATTACTATATACTTAGTGGGTGTGGTGGGTGCTGGTGTTGGTATGGGTAGCTGATGCTGACGTTTGTGTTGTGTAGCACACTGGCTGGCGGTCGAGGGAGTTCAGCCTAATATACCGCAAAACCCTACATCTGCAGACTCGCGCCATCTAGAGCTGGTTTCCAAGGGAGGAGGGAGCGCGAATGCCAATCTGGCAGCTATGAGCGGGAATGATAACGTGAGCGTGAAGCCGTTGGTGAAACATGTGCTGTCCAAGGAGTTGCAGCTTTATTTTGAGAAAGTGTGCAATGCGTTTCTGGATGAGGCGAACGAGGAATATCGGGTGTCTGCGTTTTCGAGCTTGAAGGAGGATCCGGGCTTGCATCAGCTGGTGCCGTATTTTGTGCAATTCATCTCGGAGAAGGTGACGCATAGTATGAAGGATCTTTTTGTCTTGACGCAGGCTATGCATATGACGGAGGCGTTGATTCAAAATACTACGCTATACGTTGATCCATACGTGAGGTCTCCCCTTACCACTTACCTTTTTTTTGAACGGTTTGCTAATGTATTTTTTCAGGTTGCGTCTCTGATACCACCGGTTTTAACCTGCCTTATAGGCCGACAGCTGGGAACGGTGAGCGACACGGTCGAACATTTCACACTCCGCGACCTCTCAGCCTCACTTATCGGGATGATCGCGAAGAAATACTCTCATTCATCACACACGCTAAAACCCCGACTGGCGCGAACGTTCCTAAAGACGTTCCTCGATCCCGGAAAACCATTCGGATCACACTACGGAGCGTTGATAGGGCTACATTCCATTGGCGGGCCGGATGTGGTTCGAGAACTGATTGTCCCAAACCTGTCAACGTACGAAGTTGCGCTGAAGGAAGCCATGGCAGACGAGATGGGGGTACGAAAAAGCGAGGCGGAGAAGGTTATCGGAGTGCTTGTATCGCTCATGTGGACGTTGCAGGACGAGAACATACCTCTTGCAAATGGATTTTCGGACGCAGCGGCAGAAAAGCTCAAGAGCCGGCTGGTAGAGACGGTAGGAGAACTTATGGCTGCGCGGATATTAGAGGCCGGACAACTGCGACTTGCACGGGCGGTGGTCTCGGGGAAGAACGATCAATGACGATCATATAATAGTGTGGAGTGGGGGGGTTATATCTGTGTAATTTTTCCTCTTTGACCGTTTTATGTTGGTTGGGTTTGGGGTTTGGGGTTTGGGGGAAGGTCATAAAGCTGTGGTTGGGAAAGGCTGGGCGTTTTACCTTGTTTTTCTCACTTGTTTTCTATTCGTTTTGATGTAGCTAGTTTATTACTATTTTTCCTTTTTCTAGCTGTCAGATCTAGTGCTGATTCTCGCATTGGTGCCACGAGGCGGTTGAATGATGACTTGCAGCGGTGTACAAAAAGCCAGGGCAGCAGGTACCATGTCTCTACATCTCTGCATGTTGATACATATTTCTACATCTCTATAGTATATCTATTGTATATCCCTCTCTGCATGTTTATGCTCCTGAGCGATGAAGTCATAGTGACTAAGCAGGCACGCGACCGTATTGTAATTACCCACACTGCGCTTTTTACTGCGTTGGAGTCAAAAAAACGGTAAATTAAATTTCTGCCCACAACAACAAAAGCGGCTTTTTCGACTTCATCGCTCGACTTCATCTTCTTCTCATCATCTCTCTTTGCTTCTTCTTCTTCATCATCATTATCCTCTCTCTCTCTCTCTCTGCTTTTTCATCATCTCAGTGTCAGTTCAGTGCTGCGAATCGGTCCAGGCCCGGATCCAGCGCTAAAACAAATTGACTCTGAGCCCAACGTCAACTTAAACCTACCGCTTTCGACCCTCGCTACTTCACACAAACATCCTTCTTCATCTCCACACTTCTCGCTCTCTTCACGGTGTCAATGATCTAGCTGTGTAGGATCTCGATACTTCAAATCTTCTGGAACTGAAGAGATTTTCCTTTCTTTCGCTCCATGAGTCGTAAAGACCTACTACGTTTCCTCTCAAAGCCTGCAAAGTATGTTGTCCCTCTGGTCCGAGCCCACCCTCACTCATCTCCAATGTTGTTTTCGCTTGTCTTCCCTTGCCCTCGTCTTCACTCTCTTCTTTTTTTTGCCTCGCACTCACTCAACTTCACCCTCTTCACACGGCAACTCAACTAATTCATCTTCAGACCCAGATAACATCCCCTCTTGAAATAATAAAGACAACCTACCTTTTTAACCCACCGCTCTCTTCCGCTGTATACGTTGCGCAACGCGTCGAGTTTCCCCTCTTTCTTAACATCACCCTTTTGAAAAGCAGATCCCCTCGTCTGCTAGACCCGATACTTTCATCGGTATCGGTATCTGTCAGCTCGAGGATCTTGAGCTTGCCACAATTCGTCAGGCAAAAGCGTTTTTCCTCCCCCTCTCCGCCAGACCACCCTAACACCGCTATCGGTGTTTTGAAAGCTCTCACCCCCACCTGCTGGCCTATTTTGCCAGCTTAACTGTTGCTCCCGGGATTTCGGGCCTTCTCTTCTCAGGCGGACACCGCATTGTTCGTCTGGGTGGCAGATAGTGCTTCTGAGTCTTGTTCGTCAAGGCAAAAAGACAACACAAGCCAAATTTCAAACCCTTAAAAAAAGATCGCTTCCGGCTAGGCCCGCTTGCTCTTTTGATATATAACCCCTCGTGCCAAATCCTAGTATCAAATGTCGCTTGGCTTCGAGGATATGGTCGACATTAGGTCCCCAAGGCATTACCCTGCTTCGCCTTCTTCTTATGTCGGCGCTGCCTCTTTAACTATCAACCATGAAGCCACACAGGATCTTGATTCAACAAACGCCTTTGAAGGTCAGTTAACACTCACTCAATCTCGACATGGTGTTTGCGAATATAATCACTAACGTCATCTTGCAGGGCCCGAGAAGCTTCTAGAAGTTTGGTTCACTCCAACCGCCGCGGATCTGCTAGGAACAGGCAATCCTTCTGGTCTCAAAACTGTCTCTCCAGAAGTGTGGAAGGGCATGCTCGACCTGGTCAACTGCAAGGTCCTGTCCATCATCGAATCCGAAGATGTCGACGCATACCTCTTGTCTGAGTCTAGCATGTTCGTTTTCCCCCACAAGCTCATCCTAAAGACATGCGGCACCACCACTCTTCTCGCCGGGTTGCCTCGCATCCTCGAGATCGCTGCTTTATACGCCGGATTTCCGGGGTCAAGCCCACCACTGGTTGGTGGCATAACCACGGCAACTGCTCCGTACCGCGTCTTCTATAGCCGGAAGAACTTTTTGTTCCCTGATCGCCAGCTCGCCCCTCATCGTAGTTGGCGCGACGAGGTAAGGGCCATGGACAAGCTGTTCCTCAATGGCAGTGCGTATATGATCGGAAAAATGAATGGCGAGCACTGGTACCTGTACCTTACCGAGCCATATACGTCCTTGACCCCACCTTCTTCACCACAACATGAGACATGTGTGAAGTCGCTTAACTTTCCGACCTCAGTCGAGTCTGGCAAGTTTGCGCAAAAGGGTTTCAATGAGAACGACGAAACGTTGGAGATACTCATGACTGATTTGGACGAGGAGAACGCAAAACAATTCTACCTCGAACATGCGAGTGCGGTCGCAGAAGATCGTCATCGAGTCCTTCGGCACCAAGACTCCAATGATCAGTTCGACGTGTTCAGCAACTCGTCCGATAATAGCGATATTGACTCCGACCGTGAGCAGTCTCTGCCACCAGAACTCTCGAGCGAAGGGCATGCCTTGGGAACAGTCGTAAGCGAATCTTGTGGGCTGTCCGATATCTACCCGGTCAGCAAGTACCCGGGCGCCAAGGTAGATGCATATCTGTTCTCTCCTTGCGGATTCTCGGCAAACGGCGTGATCCCTTCTCCTGATGCGGAGTCTGGGACCCATTATTTCACCGTTCACGTAACACCTGAACCCCACTGCTCTTATGCTTCATTTGAAACCAATGTGCCACATGAGCAATCAGGCTGTGAAACAGCTGACATCGTGCGCAACGTTATCGATATCTTCAAACCGGGCCGGTTCACCGTCACCGTGTTTGAGGCCAACGGATCCGCCGATGGAGACGACAGCTTTGACACTGGAAAAACTCGGCGTCGTGCAGCGGCTCGCAATGCCAAAATGGAACGCATCCCGGGATACCGTCGAGTCGATCGGATTGTTCATGATCTGGACGGGTATGACCTTGTCTTCCGATACTATGAACGCCACGACTGGCGAGGTGGAGCACCACGAATCGGGGAAATGGGCTTTTAGGCTTTCGATGTCCGAACATCTCTTCAGCTGTTAAAACCGCAAACAGAAAGAAACAAACAATAACATTCTTACCTATTTATTTACCTTGTGTCTCATATCTCTTTTGTCTCCATCCTCTCTTTTGAGCTAGCATTATTACTGCCTCTTCTCGAGAAGGAAAAACAACAAAAAGTTAATTTGATAGATAAATCCCCCTCGGGTCTTTTTTTTTCTTATCTCTCGGTGAAAATACTATACTTTTTTTTATACACGCATTTCTCCCAGTTGTGAAGTAAAGAAAAAAAAAGGGACACTGCACCGAATGATCAGTTTCAGCTTATGCTCGCCCCCTCTTATTTATTCTTTCTCAACAGTTTTTCAGTTTCGTCATACTCGGCAATAACGTATTCGATCTGGATAATTTAACCTTGTTTCGATATCTTCATCAGGGTTCCTGATAGTTCGAGTTTGGTCCGGCCCCGAGTCAATGGAAGGCCAACGCGTGCTGTGCAGTATGATTATGGTTTAGGGCATGGTTCTGGTAATTAGCTGAAGAGCTTAAAGCATGGATTCAGGGTTATTATGATTTAACTGATCATGCAAGCTGGAAGTAATCCATCATCGAAAGAAAGAAAAACCCCCTTTTTTGAGCCTCCAGACCGATAAGTAATAGTCATGTGACTTGGCGATGACGGCGTTTTGCACTTCTTCTTCGCGACGAAGTTGACGAAACAGAACTGACAAGCATAGCTAGCTCTGTTTGCTACCGTCTTGAGAAGCACGCATATCTACCCTATGACAACAGGTTGTCTACATGGCTCCGCGATAAATATGGGCTGGAGCTGAGTGGCAACAAACCAAAGAAACGCACCCGCGCCTTGAAAGTCGGAATATTCAAAACCACCTTGCATAGTTACCGCACCTCACCTTCGCCTTGATCTATACCCATACATATACCGCCAGCATGTCTCTCTCCCCGCCCTCCACTCAGATAACCCTCCCCAATCCGAATCCGAATCCAAATACCAAAAAACGCCCCTCCATCGTCTCCACTTCCGCCGCATCGGTGATTTCCAACTCGTCCCAGCAGTCGAAGCGCCAGCGCATGCACCCGCTGCGTCAGACTTCGTTTCCTATATCGGCCGATACTGATCCGCGCGTCTATGGCGGTGCGAGCGTCAAGTCTGAGCCGGACGGGGGAAGCGTGACGGGCAGTTTCACCGGTTCGTTCGCAGAGAGCTTTGATGGGGTGAAGGGGAGGAAGAAGAAGGGGAAAGGGAAGAAAGGGGATGGTGATGGCGATGGGAGTGGGAGTGTGAAGGGTGGGAAACGGAAGGGTGATGGATCGATGAAAGGTGGTGGTGGAGGGAGTAAAGCTGGAGCTGGAGCGGATGACGAGGGAGAAGGTGATGAGGATGATGAGTATATGGATGATGCTGAGATGTTGGCTGGAGAAGGTGGAGGGCCAGCTATGGATGCGAAGGCGGAAAAGGAGAATCTGGCGTATGTTATCACTACCCTACCCTTCTACGGCGAAGGTATATTTTGCTGAAAAAGATTGGATTTTGTTTGGAGAGCTAACTTGGTTTTTTTCGGGGATGAATAGTGTTTTGATAGACGCCTTCAACTCGGACCAGTCGACGCGATATGACCTGTTTAAACGGGCGAAATTGAGCAAACCTGCGCTGAGGAAGATTGTGAACCAGACGCTGTCGCAGTCCGTTCCTCCAAACGTCGTCACGACGGTGAGCGGATATAGCAAGATATTCATCGGGGAGATCATCGAGAAGGCTAGGACGGTACAGGAAGAATGGGCCAATGCAACTGATCTAGCGGCTATTGAAGCAGCGCAAGAAGCTGAAAGGAAAGCTGCGGAGGAGCAGGCGAATACGGCGCCAACACCGGCAGCTACACCGAAAACTACACCAACACCAACTACGATAAAACAAGAGGGATCCAGCGGTGTCACCGTGAAAACCGAGGATCCCCAACCCAGCATTACATCGACCCAATCGACAGTCGAAAGTACACCTCCATTACAATCCCCTAGCACAAACATAAACCCACCCCTTTCCACCACCACAACAGCTACCATCTCA
>JARJUX010000087.1:0-138467 GCA_030789285.1 Arthroderma sp. MBC 929
TTATTTTATTTTTTTATTTTTTTCACCGGTCAAAGACTCCATCACAACCGCCTATCATTTACTCGACAAGGCAAATATAGCAATGGCACGGTTTTTTTTTCATGTGGTGATTGAAGACAAAGGCCTGCTGTCTGTCATGCTGGGCGCAATCTCCTCCTCACTTAACACGCAGCCAGAATCTTTGTGCTTTTGTTGAGCTCTGGGGTTTTGAAGACCAGGATCTCTCTCCCGCTCATGTCTGTCTATCTGTATGTCTCTCTGCTTGTTGACCTGTCCGTCTTTCCCCCGAACGTATCAGATGCTAACTCGGCAATAAAAAGAACAGGAAAAAAAAGAGAGAAATTGACTTTAAACGATGATGAAAGTGGCGTAGTCAAACCACAACGTCACACCATCGAGATGGAGGAAAAAGAAAAGAAAAGAAAAGACAGAAAAAAGGGCAAAGGTGGACTCGCTCTAGAAAACTCTAACTCAGCCAGAGGAGTCATGGATGAAATGCTGGCGTGGGATTTCAGATATACTACGACATGGCATGCAGCCGTTTGTGTCTAGCTTGGGCTGGGGTTCTGTCAGGGCTAAGAGGCTGCGGACAGCCGGAGGTCGACAGGCACATATACACCCACCATCCGTCGACATGGCCAGAATGAACTTCATCTCAGCAGAACAACATCTTGAAGAACAGAATAATCAGGCCTTGCCGCCTCATCCGTCCATCCGTCTTTTGCTCCACTTTCTGCCCGGCGCTGGATCGGGCGAAGAAAGGCAAAAGACCGCAAAGCCAAGAAGATCACCAGAGCCAAGCTGGATGTGACCAATTTTCTTTAACGTTGTTTTCATACTGAGTGAATAGTGCAGATTAACATCTGATGGGATGTTTTATATTCAAACCCGGAAATATATATCCTATTCTAACGCGCCGACCAGACACAGTATATCTATCCGAGACAAACAAAGACCGTATAACTAACAACCTAGCTCTGCACCCGCCTATCAACCCCATGCATCTCCCGAGGAAATCTACAACAATCTCCTCCCTGGCATCCTGGCCGTGGACACTGATGACCAGCCACGCAGGTCTCTAGATCACATCTCAACCCTATCCCGCACGGTGACAACCGCGCCATAAACCTCAAGGCTTCGAGCTCCCGCGGACTGCTCAACCTTGGCCCATGTCCGTGTGTGCATGCATTATACCCACACTCCCCCAGGAGATGGTACTGGTAGCACAGTTTGCGTTGCTTGAGCAACTTTATTATACCTTCTACCGGCTTCAGCGGCATATCGATCCGCTCGCCTTTGCTGTTTTGATGCACGACCAGCACCGGCAGCTTCTTCAGATGCTGATGCTGGTACTGAAACTGATATTGATATTGATGCAGCTGGGCGGATGGTATTTGTGGAAGCGGAGGTGGAGTCGGTGGTGCCAGCACCGCGCCAGCTGGAACTGGGCTCATCCGTGGAGATTTGCTGTTGTTCCCACCAGAGCTATTGTTGCTCACAACAGCTGCGGCAGAGGCATAAGTGACAGTAGAAGATGCCGGAGAAGTATCCGAATACGACACCTTTCTGCTGGGTAACTTTGTTTTGCGAAATATAGATGTGAAACTTGTCGTCAGGAACTTCTCCGCTAAGCCTCGGAGTTCGAAGGCAAACGGTGGGCCTTCAACCATTGTAATACGCTTGGACACAGCTGCGTCACTGCTATATGGACTCAGCAGTCGAGCATACCCGTTATCCGCTGGTCCACCAAATATGATATGCTTGCAATGCACGTTACTAACATCCGACTTGAAGTGTTCTAGAGATAAGCTTTGTTAGTGTGTTGTAGGCTCTTCCATACATCGATATTCAAGTGAACTCACCACCTATCTTCACATCGGAGCATTCCTTGCCATCGCCCGCATCGATAAAATCGCAGAGCGGGTCTCCCATATTGAATCCACGAGCGAATTGATACAAATCATTCGCGTTTTCCAGTATATTCGCTGCCTGATATGTTTTACCTAACCCCCTGAAGTTGGCATACACCCGTATGACAATCCGGACATCGAATCCGACCGCGCCGACTTCCACATTTCTCACATATTCTAACACCGCACTTTTCAGCTGTCTGGCCGCATCTTGACCTCCCGCTTCCTTTTCCAGTACGAAATTTTCTAGAAACTAACATAATTAGCATCTTTCATCTCAAGAGAGTAAGCAGGAGGTGGCATACATTCAACGAATCACCATCAATCAACACCGAAACGTACGGAGTTCCATCCTAGTGAAGATCCGAGTTAGCAGACAGCTCTCCCATAAGCTCACTGGTCAGGTTATCTCCTTACCATCATCTGCTGCTTTACTCTCAGCTCTTCCTGAGACTCTTTAAGTCTCGTCTGATAGTGGCCCGCAAGGTCATTCTTTTGTTCAAAATCGACTTCTAGAACAGATAACCTCGCCCTTAACTCATCTATATGTTTCAACAGTCCCTGCAGCTCCCTTAGTATCTTCTACTTTTAAGAATCTTTAGCAACCCACATACCTCTATAAGCTCATTCTTCCTATTATCCAACCCCCGCAGATCATCGTATTCATTTCGAAACGGACTCAAGTCACCCATCCCGTTCTCTGTTCGATCACAAAGATTTTCTTATAAAAGCAATATATTGAGAAAAGTACCGAAATTATTCTCAGCAAAGGTTTTCGGGGACCCAAAAACCCTTTCTATAGTCCAGGAGGCGCTTTCATATTTATAACCATCGCCATCACATGTATCTTCTCTCTATGCCCTCCCCTACCTACTAGATATCCGAACCATTCAGTCTCTGCCATCTTCTTCCAGTCGCGTAGTTAATATTGCCATTTTGTATATATACATCTGACTCACTTACTCACTTACTCATCTATGGTGAAATTTCCTGGGGCGACTGGCCAGCCTTGCTATCCCTGTCTAGGCGCTGTATACTGACGGGGCGGGTTGTATGACGTTCAAGCGCCCTGTAACCCAAGGCGCACCATACATCAGCAAGTCAGCGAGCCAATACATGACGGCTATAATAACTATAAAATTTCTCTCGTAGTTTTAACAAGTTAGCTGTTTTTCTCACGTCGCCCGAACACTCACTCATTCTGCATAATGTCCGCGCATCAACTTCCGGCCCAGATCCAATCAATCAGTCGGTCAAACTTCACTTGTAACTCAGCCTGATCGTGGCATAACTGCACTGGAACTAAAATACTAGTTTACCCTCCACAACACGTCCGAAGAATCATGTCTCGTTTCGTGTTCACTCGCTTTAGCCTCGTGTCAGTCTACGTGATATAAAATGCTGGGGAAGCGTGACATGGCGCCTTAGGAGCGGATGCACAAAGCTAGTTTACTACACATAGTACGACGGAGTTGACAAGTGTTAAAACGGTCTTAGTTCTGATTTAACCAAACGACGTCTCGACACATATTATCTACACCTTGTTCTCTGAAGGGCTTTGTGATTGGTTATGTGACGCTAAGTGGGCGGGGTGGGACAAGAACGCTTGCGTC
Organism: Arthroderma sp. MBC 929; assembly: GCA_030789285.1. Lineage (NCBI taxonomy): Eukaryota > Fungi > Ascomycota > Eurotiomycetes > Onygenales > Arthrodermataceae > Arthroderma > Arthroderma sp. MBC 929. The sequence goes on from JARJUX010000087.1 coordinate 3,524, forward strand.
GAAGAATTAGAAGAACCTATTCAATCATTTATAGCACTGTACTTGACTACTATCCGCTATTAAGGACGCACTAGTGTAGAGAGGCAAATTATGCAAAGCATTATAACATACATATAATATCACATCAAGATCAAGAATCGACAAAAGACTCGCAGAAATAGGTATCATTTAATTGAAGTTGCCGTAAATACCATTAGATATTAGTGCACGGAATATAAAGGGCATGTGCATACGAAAAGATGTATGATCCAAAGAGAATATATATCCAACGTGGCACCTGCCTGGTAGCTAAGATAGTAAGGGAAACCAATCAACTGCTCGCGTCTGTACCGGCTGTTGATCGGGACCCAGAGGCAGTAGCTACTAAGGAGCCGGTTCCGGATGTATTGGGATCATTTGCAGTTTCGCTTGGGCGGTCCCAAGTTCGAATATGGCCTGTTTGATAAGTAGAAAAGGGAGGTCAATTTTAGGCACCTCCGGTTATATTAGGAGATGTCTGGTACTTGCATACCTTCAAGAGATGCAGTCATGATTGAATCCTCCAAGAAGCCCAGCCATGATAAAGGATCGTCGCCGACAACCTTGGACTAAAAGATGTGTCAGTGAGTATTATCTCAGCTAGGCAAGTAAGCATGTGTGTGCATACCAGAATTGGTGGTAACTGGGCTGTTCTTCCCCTTGACTCAACGGGATGAACAATTTCCTTGTCATCGGCAAGTTTATCCGTGCGAATTGAATCCGTTCGCATAGCTGCTGTTAGACTCTCAGTGCGCGTTCGATTGATCGGATGTATACCGCTCGCAACAATACTATTTCGTTGACGAGCAGTAACTTGGAGCTAAGATAAAATTAAATTAGTAAGGAAGGACTTTGACGGTGATACAAACACGTCTCCAACGCATGATGATACCCACCGCTTTTGGCCGATGAAGCATGGCAACGCTAAAGTCCCAGAGAAGAAGTCGACAATCATCACCAACGCTGCCGAACCGATAAGTCCGCTCATCACACCGCCATGGATCAAACGCGACGCATGTTACCCAAGAATTATGACCTTGGCATCTGGCGACAATCTTGCGTTCTGAAAATGACCAGATAGAAACGAGGTCATCCTGGCCACCGGTAAGTATATATTTGCCGTCGGGAGACCAGCAAACACATATTAATCCTCCATAGTAACTCGTATACACATCGAGTAGTCTACAGGAACCACATTAGCAATCATTATATTTTGTACAGCCCGGAAACTGCAGTGGGGCTCATACTTCTCCTCCAAGTAATCCATTATTCGCAAAGATCCATCTTCTAAAACCGCTGCCAAATGACGATTGTCAGGAGAGAAGGCAAAGTCATTAATTCGCTGGTTCGATAAATTCCAGCAAGCAACAGGGTTAGTAGTTTTTTGGTTTTTCGAATTCACTGATTTCAAGATGGTGAACAGTGGCCGGCTGCCCTCGTACTCCTCTTTTTCATCGATAGCCGGTAAATTAGTGGCTGTCTCAGGCTCTTCTGGCACGAAAGGCGCATCCTCCTTTTCCTTATCATATACGACAAGGCAGCCATTTGAATGTGCGGCCAAAAAGAAGTTCTCTGAGCCGGGAATCCACCTGATATGGGTAACAGGGGAATTATTGATAGCGCCGTTCTTGTTGATACGTGAGTATTTCTGCTGCATCGGTTCGTACCATAAGATATCACCAAGCGACGAGCCCATGACAACATCCAGATGAGTTGGACTTTTCGTTAAATTGTTGACGTCGTGGGATAACATGTGGGCCTTGGTAAATAATATCTTTGTAAGAGGGTCCTGCTTGGATTTAGAGGCATAATCCAGCCATTGAAATGCCCGATTTATATTGGCGAAGACGAAAAGTCCATCCGGGTTTCTTTCCGCTAGTTTCTTCGTCGCAGTTTCATGGGCGATGACTCGAGATATAAACGACGAGCTCGTCTTCACAATTCCACCTTTAGGTTTTCGTCGTTTTAACCCAGATGCATCCTTCCCGCCTAAAGTGCTAACGAGAGCAAGGCTTCCCTCACCGAAGGGGGGTGCAGTGTTGTCGTCACCATGTTCATTCTTGCTATCGTTTGATCCCCGCCCTTCCCGCTCCGTTTCTCTAATGCGGTGCAGGTCAGAAACGGTGCTTGACCAGGTTTCGGATCTTAATAGCTGCGGTGGTTTTCGATCGGGGTTTAGTATTACGAGGGAAAGTTTGACGCCAACTGTCGGTGGTGTGGGGTTCGTAGCGAGAGGATTAGGGCTGATTATCGGTGCTTCTGAAGGGTGTGGAGGTGGTGTTGCGAGCTGTAGGTCTTCTCTCAATACATATGTTCCTTTACGATAGAAAATGGTTAGCAGAGGAAAGAAGCTAGTGGGGTCGGGACTGAGATGAGCAAAGCGCCATACCTTCACCAACGCGCAAGGGACAGCCGCCCTCAGGGTGTTTTAGAACATTGCTAGTCTCTAAAACAGGAACAGGCAGTCCATTTGATGTGCCGGCAGCATATGCAACTGGAGTAGTGTAGCGAGGTGGAGGGGGAGGTAGAAAGCTGTTCGCGGTCAGCCCCGGTCCAGTTGGCTGATGTCTGGCACCAATGAATACTGCGTCGCTAGCGCAAGCTCAGTAAGGCTTTTAAGTCATTCGACTGGCGAAAAGCGCGACAATAAGCCTAGAGGGTAAGCAGAGAGCTACTTACAACATTGTGAGGAACCGATAAGACGCCAATCAAACCGTGAGGCTTTGGTATCTATGAAGAGGATCGGCAGGGGAACTGAGCGTTGAACCTAACGCAACGGAAGGTTTGGGAGGCCGTCTCATAGGGAGAGAGGGAAATGATTCATCTTCACGGTAATTGAATGCCGGCCACGGGTCTTAAAGCACTATGAGCATCGACAGAAGGACATGCAGGAGGAACCAGCCACGCGATGCGCCTCAGACGCTGGTTTGAGTCTTTGTGGTCAACTCGCTCTTTTGGCGGCTCGCGGCTGGGCGTGTGGGGAAAACACGTGGGGTCCACGTGCCGTCACTCTGCTTGTATAAAAATCAACAATCAAACATATTCACTATTTCTATAAGTATTCTGATAGTATATACATGTACATTTGGTTGATGGTGGCATCAGCTCCTATTACTGCGCTGTCGCGCTGAACTTCTCCTCTGCTCTTCGAGGATCCTACGTCTATGGGGTCGGACATACATGTCAAAATTAAGCTCGCCAACAAGCAGCTTCACATCCCTATGGCACGTCAGCATATACCCAGAGATAAGACAGGAGCAGCAAAAATGTCTCGACCTACGCTATAAGATTCTTTAGATTTGAGCTCATCATCGAACTCAACACCTCCAATGCAACAAAAGCGGAGAATGAAGGATCCTCTACATTTCTGATATTCAATAGATCTTCGTCCATCTGTCGGAGAGTTCGTGCCAGCGGGAACGGGTGCGGCGGAGAGAGATACGGTGGTAAGGACAGCCTATTGGAGATGGCGGCTGATAAATGATAGAGAACAGAGGAAACGACATGAGCATGGAAATCAGGCGAGCTCGCTGCTCGAGCAAGGTTGCTAACCCATTTCTCTTTACTTCTGATTGCTCCACTAGATCCACTCCGCTCAGGGCTCCGAGTATCAGGTTCCATCGTGGCTAGTGGTTTTGGTGTTGACTCCCGACCTGCCATACGCTCGAGATTGCGCGTTGTATGTGCCATCAAATCCATGCAGGTTAATATGGACTGAATTTCAGATATGATATCATCGTACGTTTTCTTTGGGAATTTCCCTCCAATCGATGGCTCAAACACTGTGAATTCGCTATGAATGCGAAGGTTCTGCAGAAGGCTCATTTCTTCTGTGAAGAGCTTATTGCGCGCGTTTTCTAAAAGTCGTGCCGGTGATTGACTGTCATTGATATCTCCCTGTTCTTGATCGATCCATACACCAATTGACGTATGCATGCAGCTGTAGAAGTTTGCTAGAACGAATAAACTTCGACCGAGCGTTTTTCGCACATGAGATCCCGCCGAGGTTGGGCCTGGGAATATAACCCAGAAGAACATAATGCCGCATCCCGCTATCACGGCTACAAGCCTATGAGGTCCAAAGAGGTATATTGGGTAATATTTCAAACCAGTGGATGTTGCAACGTCTATCCCGAGTTTCCTAACCTACAATGCTCGAGATTAGGACAAAGTGCGGCGTATAAAAGACCAAAAGTAACATACCGAGAGCTCATAAGCGATGATTAAGTTAAAAGTAATCAATGCAATGGTGATTGCCGGAATAAAGCGCGGATATTTCACATAAGGGTAATACTAGGTATTAAGGGTAGTATCAGCAACACACACATATTTATATACACCTTATCCAACAATATTTGCGGAAGTTACTCACGTGAAGGCAGTTTGCGACATAAAGGAAGACAATAATACCTGCAGTCTTCCCAGCTACAATATACCACACGGCAAAAGTTAACGTGGTTGATATTGACGTTGCAGCAATCCGGCCTATGAGGCCAAACAGAGAATTGCCACTCGTTGGGCTCATGCCAATCACGATAACCACCACAGTCCAATTAATACGGTTCTCGTAGAACCACTTCTGAGTAGGGTGTAGATAAGCCAGAATAGCCGCACAGAAAGCAGCGATCGCAACTCGAAAACCAAACGCACTCTGGTCAGAAGTAAGGAAGTGAGAGATGAGACGTAGGCCGATTCCGAACTTCTGCCACGCATTGGTTGGTGGAAGGTGCTCCGGGTCAGAATACCTTGACTTCATAGGATCTCGGGGTCGTCGATCTGTGGTGTCCGGTGCCTCTGCTGTGCTCCCTTCTCCTGCTATCGGTTCTTCATCTTCTCTACCTTTATTTTCATCAGGTCCACCAGAGAAAAGCCATTCTTTTACATTTTCCCGCTTGGGAAATATGAACCGCCGTCGCTCCATCGTGCCATCAGCGACTTTTTCATCTGCAAACGTAGCCAGATCCAACACTGCTTGGAGAAGTACATCCTGGAGATGAATAATGAAGATGAGAGCAAAGAACTCCTTTCGAATCTCCCGTGCTTCAGCGTCACTGTCTGTTTCGCTGGTCCGAATTGGAGTAAAAGCATTTAGACTAGCCCATGTCTCTGGCAGGCTTTTACGTTGGGAATAATACTCGAGGATCCGCTGCTCGAAGTGCCTGAGAAACCCAGGACGCCCCGGCTCATTATCGTCAACTGGACATTCCTCGTCCCATTTCAGGAAAGAGAAGCGCCTTTTCTTTGGCGGCGTTTTTTCAAAATCCTTCCTCTTTCCGAGGCCTAGGGTAAGAAAGCCATGTTTCAATCCATCATTAACCAGCATAGCCGCCGCTTCCAATCTATCACATAGCGGTCCCACAAAATGTTCTTCCGAAACCTGGGGCGTTTCGGGCACTTCATACTGAGACCCAAATGTTTCAATCCTATCCAAGCGGTACGGAGTTGGTTCCGACATGGTTGAGAATCGCGATATTGGCACCGCTAGTATCTTCTTGTTTAGCCTTTTAAACACTTGTGGTAGCATGGCAGCCCCCGTCAGAGGTAGGAGAATACCCCTTAACAGGAGAAACAGCTTCTCAAGGTCCTCAGCGGTCATTTTGCCCCATACTAACTCTTGTTTGGCAAAATGCAATTCAGCACTTGCTTGAGAGTAGGAAGAATGGAGATTATCCATCGCAGCGTGCAACTCGTTGGCTCTTTTTTCACTCTCCGGAACAGCTGGTTTGTCAGTTTTTTTCTCCGAATTCGAGGTGTCAGTTTGGGTTCTACGCCTGGAGCGTAACCGCGAAATTGTTGCTCTGCGCGTGATTTTCCAAGGGCCATCGTCCTCACTATGTCTGATATATGCCACCTGGGCATCTAGGATCCTTGACACTGATGCTGGGTAGTTTCGAATTCGGCTGAGAAAAGTACCCCGGCTAGTCGTAGGCAATATAAACAGAGACACTCCCGCTGCAATTGCAAAGCCAATTAGGAAAGCCAATAGTAGCTGCCTAACAAAGTGTAATCCATCGGCCAGCGTCGGAATCCGAGGAGCCCTGGTCATGGAAATCACGATAAAAATACTGAATGATGCCATTGGCGGCTGCAGTTCGATGGGTCTGTGTGCTCTGATGGTATTTCCAATCCTAAGATAGCATTATTATATGTTTCCAGATCGGACTAGGGTGCACCATGGGGGAATATTCGATTGGTTTCCGCGGGGTTGATAAAAGGGTCTGCAAGCGCATCATGCGGACGTTCAGAAAGGGCGACTCTCACCAAGTCCCGAAAAGAAACCAAATGGCAGAAACAGCAGATGCACTACTATTGTACTCATCCGGAGCTGCGCCAGGAGGCGCGGTATGCTGCCGGGCCTTGACTGCACAAAATACTCCCAAGCAGCACAGGGAAGCCGAGACGCAGACTGACAACACGCAAAGAAGCATGGTCTTCATAAACTTTGCTCGCGGCAGGATACATTGCGATATCACTGCCATGATAGCTGAAACGTATGCATAATTCTGTATTGTGTTTGCAACGGGTGTTGCTTGGAACCTGTATTCCCCATAATTTGCATGGATTGGCAATTAGAATCTCTCTGTTTCATTCTCATACCATGGCGGGATACGCGGCAAATAAACGAGGAAATCCAGAAAGAGGGTTTTGCACTTCGGCATACATCGCTATGACAATAGTAGGCGGGAGCCCTCCTTTCAGCATCATCAGAAACGTCTGCGTATCCATCCCCAGCGCTTTCCAGATCGACGCAGGGCCCCATTTTCGAGCATCGAATTTGGCCATTGGGGCTCTAAATACAATAAGATCTGGATGGATATATTATTGACCTCTGTAGCAGCTTCATCGTATAGATCCAAGGGCGGGCGCGTCCGGAATGAGTTGTTCAAGCAGAATGAGAAAAATCCAGCATTGTCAGGCCGATATCAGTAACCTCGAAGATAGCTAGGATCAACATTGAACCCTTATTTCATATAAACGAATGCGTGTCTCTTCAACATCGAGAAGCATGAGGTTGGTTCCAAGGTTGGTTGACTTCCAACTATGTCATGCAGGCCGAAACCCGAAGCCCGAAGCCGAGTCACATGATATCGATCCTCTTGGCTTCGGCTTTTTGTACGCCTTTATAATTCTTAAATCGCACTTAAAACGGGATTATCCAGTCTCCTTGGTCTAGTGGCTTTTTGATGTGCTTTCAATGAGCGGAAATACGCAAGTTCGAGCTCATGAAGGGGCTACTAGGCTAAATAGGCTGCATAATTTTTTGGTTTTCTCCATCAAAAGTGAATATAATGAGCTCCGAATCTGATGCTTTTGTAGATTGGTTTTTTTTTCGTCGGGGGTAACGATTGGGCAGCTCGCTTGATCAGTACATCAACCGTATGAATGAGGAAAGGGAGAAGAGGATTAAAAGTTACTACGAAGAAGAAGTATTGGTGATACTCGGGTTGTAGAGTAATTTGAATTGAATGGCTTCCAGTACCTCTCGTCATGACGCTGCGCTGGATAAATAAGACACAAAGGTGATTGAAACAAAAAGAAAGTGAAATAGAGAGCAAAAAGAAACATCATCCAAATAAAAGCAAAGCCCGCTATGCCATCGACAAGTTATCCAAAATATAATGATCCGAATGGGTGTGTTGTAAGAAGGTGAAGGAAATGGGGGAAGGTGGAGGAAAAGGCCATCTGGAGCACAGGGTGAATGGACTTCTAAACGCTGAAATAAGGCTGGTGGTCTTGTTCATCATTAGGCGGGATAATGCGAAAGCGTTGATAGGGGAGAGGGGCGGCTGTAATGAGATTCATGAATATTCATTTGTAATAAGACACGACTTGTCTTCGTGGAGTGGAAGGCACATGGAAGGGAACAACGGAATGTACACCGGAAAACAAAAGGGTCGATGAGCTGGAAAGTATGAGTTCGATGATGAAGGCTTCACCACATCTCGTCGTCGTCATCTAATTGGGCATCGTCCCCGAAGGACGAGTGCTGCGAACCGTACTGATTATGTTGCTGGTTATGCCCCGGTCCGTAGGCTGTGCCATTCCGCGTTTGGGGATGCTGGCCGTTTCGGTCATCGCCATCGTACTCATATGTGTCATTGGAATAGGATGAATCCCCGTATTGATCTTGGTCCTGACTCTATAGTAATAATATACTGTTAGTACATGATCAACTCAAAGAACTCGTGAAACAAGAAAAGGAAACCAAAACCAACCTGCTGGTATCTCTGGTACTGCGAATATTCGTCGGGTTGTTGCTGTTCCTTTTTCCGTTGGCTATTCTGCGCTGCTGATGTGGGTAGTGCCATATGAGGATGCATCTGTTGCACCTTGGCCAGGTAAGAGTACATAAAATTACTGAGAAGCACCTGGGAGTATAGTGCTCGTCGAGGATTGGCAAGCTTGATATGAGCCATTCGATATATAGCCCGCTCTTCCAAAATAGAAAACCGTGTCCAGTTATAATCAATATCAGGCTTAAGCTCGCGTAATCTGGGTTCCGGTGATACATGTCTGGCTTGTTTCTTAGAGCTATCATGGCTAGCTTTCTTCTTGCTTCCGCCAAAAATTGAGGAGAAGAGCCCAACCTCTTTTTCCTTTTTATGCTCCGTTCCGGATGATTTTCTCGAGCTTTCTTTCCGACGATGGTCATCATCGTCAAATCGACTTTCTGTCCGATCAAGTACGAGGCTCTCACGAACCCTGGATCCACCGTCTATAGAGGATTGTAGAAGGTCAAGGCGTGCGTTATCATGAGATTTTTCCGTAGACTTGTTTGCTTTCGCTTTGGTTTTCTTTGCTTCCTCGTCCTTTTTCTTGTCATCACCTCCGCGTCGCCAATGCCAGCTAGATTTTCTACCGCCCTCATCCTTTTTGTCCTTCGTCTTTTTGCCTTCTGTTTTCTTCTCTTCGTGTTTCCTTTCTTCTGGCTTTTTGTCCTCCGGAAGCGTAGGAATAATTGAGAGATTATCGGTCCTCGTGTTGTTGCTGGGTAGACGTGAAGGATTCGAGGCGACTTCATTAGTTGGGTGATTATTGTTTGCTGTTTGCAAGACCGCACCCGATCTCTTAGAGCCACGAGCAGGTGTGGGCTCTGGAGGCAGCGGGGTCTGAGGTGGGAGAGATGGCGGCGGGTTATGCGATGAATTACGCTCCGGAATATATGGCTGTTGTTGCTGCTGCTGCGAACTGGTCGAGGAATGTGAGTGATACGGGTCGATGTGTGAGCTTGTCGGCTGTACTTGTCCCTGCGATTCTAATGATGGAGTTGATTCCGGATCACTTAAGCGCTGGTAAGATTTGCCCGTTTCGACCTGAGACGGAGCGCTCACTCGGTTTGGTAAGGGTGACTCCGTAGGGGCTGCAGACATAGAGTCTGCTGAAGGATGTTGTTTATTAAGCTGCGCATTTCCAGAGCTGCCTAGTGTTGGGGTCGGATCGGTCGACACTCTGGTCAGGCCCAAGATAGGTGGTTCTTCAGCATTTGCAGAGGTGCGTCTCGTAAGGGGATCGCCGTTTCCTCCCGACTGTCTTGCCGCTCGCCTAGAATGCGGGACCCGTTCCCCCGACTTCAAACTACCCTTTCGGTACGTTGTCCTAGTTGACCGCCTCAGACTATGACCCGGTGGAGCAGGAGGTAGAATCGGCTTATCCTCGTCACCAAACCCCTTGATCAACCCGGCTGTTGACGAAGGTGGCTCCTCCGTTAATGCCTCGAGATTTGGCGTGTGAAAGCGACTGCCTTCCCCAGCCGTATCAACCTGCCTAGATAGCAATGACTTTTTCCTTTTTAAACCGCCCCCCGAATTCTGCCGTTGAGGTCCTCCTCCAGATTCCACCAACGAAAATTCGCCAGAACGTCGTTTGATCGAATCCGCTTTGGTCTCGAGAAACGTTTTAAACTCCTTTGGCGCCAATCCGGGATGTAAATGGGCCGGAACCCAGAATAACCTCGAGGCGTCATCGTCGTCGTCGGATGAAGAGGGCGCGACCGATGGCACACTCGAAGCTGCAAAAGACGGCAAATCCGGATCAGCAGCACCAACATCCATCGACATTCTCCGAAGCGCCGCGAGATTGCTCAGTTCCTGCGCTACCGCAGCCGGGTCTGATTCGTAATCCACATGGTCGAGAGGAAAAGGGCTTTTTTCCGTTGGCGACCCTTGGTTCAAGCCCGGTGAGAGATGTGATCCATTATCTCGACCGGGAGAGCGCTGCCCACTTGCTATTTGTCTCGGCTGACCATTAGGGTGACTTCGATCGATCGAGCTCGTCCGAATGGGTAGAAGTTGAGGTTCTCTATTTGTGGAGTTGGGCGACTGTGCTGCGGCTCGTGGGATTGTTGAGAAGGATTCGCTTTGAGGTGAAGTGATATAGCTTAGACGTCTCGAATCCCTTGTATCGTAGGCATCATCGTACATATAGCCAATGGCCTCCGTAACATGATGGTTCTCATCGCTAATTGAAAGCTGCGAAACACGGTCTCCCCTCGAGCTTTCCTTTCGGGCATAATAATTGTTCTCAGCCGAAACCTGAGTAGTAACCACAAAAAAATCAGCATCACAGTCCCCCAGTATAGATCCCCTGCAGATATTCCACTGAAAAAGAACACTGCGCAGTTGAAATGCGAGATAGGTGGGGGAAATGGAACATATCGATCGATCGGCGCTCTAACTTCCAGACCAAGAAGAGCGAGGGTCGAGTTCCGGGCTTCAAGGAGATATTGGAGAGGCAGGGAGAGGACTAAGGCTCTCTGGGGGAGGATCTTGGACCTACCGGCATCATTGGGGGATTTTGGAGGACGCTGGGGAGTGTCTGGATGAAGGTGCGAAAAAGAGGGGCGAGGGACACCTGCTGGGGATGTGCCACCGAACGATGGAAATACGAGGGGATAGTGGCATCGAAGCATGTACAGTCAGTTGTAGAGAGGGCGAAGTGGACGGCATTCACAGGGCTAAGGATATGGGCGACATGCGTGCGTAGGTGAGAAAGCGAGAGAGCGAGATATATCGAGGTCGGTGTACGGAATATCTCTCTGCACGCCCAGCTGGGAATGTAATGATAGGTAGGATTGGTAGGTCGTCAAAGGGCCATAGAGAATATCGCAAAGAAAAAAAAAAGACAACAAAAACCCTTACAGGGCAGTCCTAGAAGAAAAGACGCAAGACAGGCGACGAGGGCCAGGAGAGATGAAGATTTGGTCGTTCTGGCGGCGGTGATTGGAGATGGAGATACAGTGTGGCTGCATATGGAACATCCCTAGCCTCCGGGCAACTCGCTAGACCAACATACAAGAACCTCACAACAAGGATAACTGATCAGGGAGTCTGGGGTGTTTTCTTCTGTTACTCTACATATCAATAGAAAACTACACAACACCTGCAGATATCACATACGACCGGCTGCATCGAAACACCCTGTTCTCTTCAACCACCCCTGGATATACGGTTCTGTCACCAAGCTTGAACTTCTTCTTCTATAGTTAATTACTGTCCTACGATCTGTTTGTGACCCGTCAAGAGCGGCGTGATCTGACCTGGCATACGACCTGATCATTGGGTGGTGGACTGTGACTGACCAACAAAACCTCTCTTCCTCCTCATCCTCCTCCGAGAATCGGTCTATTAGCATGGATGATATATCTTCCGTGGCATGGAGACTGACAGTAATTGATCGCCTGTCATTGTGCGATCGCGCTAATACGGAGTAAATGCACGAAAGGACAGCCAGCCCCTGGTGAACCCCACAGCTTTGTGTCTCGTTATCCCATGGAATCAGAAAAAGCAATCAAGAGTCGAACTATCCCTCGTTGCAACCTTCATGGCAAAAAAAGGGTTCACTGGTCGCCGTTATTAAGCGTTGCTTTTATCGCTGAAACTCTCAAATCTACGGTACGGAATGATGTCACAGATCGCTCAAACAAACCAGCCAACCTTGAAAAGTGACAATTTTTGAAAAGGATAGTCGCGTGAGTATATATATGTAGAATGAAAACGCCAGCCCTCAGGTAATCAAACACTTAAACATGAACAGGAAGCACACAAACACGAGGGGAACATATATAGACGGCCAATCCCAAAGAAACAATATAAACACGTCAGTAGCAAAATGTATAGTGGGTGAGCAACCAGCGCTGGCATTGCAAAGGATACCCGGAAAGATGTACAAAGAACGCCAGAGTGCAGGTTCTAGGCATAGTTATTCTGCAGCGTCGACATAATTGCTAGATGGACATAGTGTTAGCTGAATACGTTCGACCAATTTAGGGTCACAGCCGTGATCTCTTACCTAGGAAATATTCCAGTACGGTTTCCTATCTGACCAGTCCACCAGTCCTCTTTCTTCTCTGTTCGTTTAAGGATTGTAATCACATCGCCTTTTTTGAAGCCAAGGTCGCCATCCTGGTCCGCATTAAACGTGTAAAGCGCAATAGCCTGATCTCTCCTGAGAGTAGGAGAGCTGGTTTTTTGGGCAAAGACGGGCTTTGGAGCAGTGGGACGACCTGGGCCTTGCTTTCGGTCGCGATAGACGTAATCATCGCCGGTTCCACCAGTACCACTGCGGCCACTATACCCCATAGTGTCAAACGTTTCATTTGGATTCGCGCGAGTCGTCGCAGACCGGTTGAGTCCACCTGTAGGTCGGTCATAGATGTCATCCGTCCAGGTAGCTGTCCGCCGCGACGATCGGTCTGAATAGCTGTTGATCGAGGATGCTCTGTTACGAGAATTTTCGCCGTAAGCGCCACCGCGACGGCCCTCCCAGACTACATCATCATGACGGTCTTCGTAGACAGGTATATCGTTGTACAATGAATCGTTGTTGTTCGTCATCACATTGCCGGAGAATGCGCGTGACTGAAGCACTTGCATGAGGGCCTCCGCTCCCGGCGGAGGAGGTACAGCTCCTGTTAATAGCTGGCTGGCTGAGACCCTCGCATTGTATAGTTTTGCGTTGGCATCTTTCCGTTCTACCAAGACACTCCCTTCCAAGCTAATTCCAGCGAAAAGGCCCTTTGTCTTCGAGTACGCGAATATACCCGCCACACCCTTTGTACTAGCAGCGCCGGCTGCCTCTGCGTTTCTACCCAGTGGACCAGCCGCGAGTGAAACATTACCTCCAAGCGTAATCGAACCGGCTTGAGAAAACGCTCGAACGGCGGCGTGGTCGTTTAAAATGAACACAAAATCTGTCAACTCGAACCCGATTTGCCCACCAAAACCGGCTCCTGCTGTGGCAATAGCGGACGGTGCAGACCAAGTGCCATCTGCAAGACGAGCAACCACAATACCAGAGCCAAATCGCCCAGAGCCGAGAAACCCCGCTTTCAAGACTGTGATGATGGCAAGGCCCTACGGTACAGACGGAAGTTCAGTCAGGCCAACGGGATCAACATATAAGAGGGTAAACAGGCGGCATACCTTTGCATTTGCAAGCACTTGCGGTGGTATGATCTTATCTGGCCCGAACGACTGCCTTGGGTCGATGAAGGAGGTAAGAATCTTTCCAGCCTTTCGGCATTCGCCTACAGCTTCGTCAACACCTTCACCACAGTAATACAGTGGAGATAGAGGACATACTCCTCATGGAAGAGGGCAAAGGATTGTGAATTCCCAGCGGCATTTTCCGGCTCTATGGAAGCAACGGGAGAGGCTGAACGGACGAAACGTAGCCGGTGCAGAAAGCCCAAGCTGCAGTTTAGATATATATATGTGAAAACAACACTACAATTGGATTAAAAGAGAGTCACATAAAGATAACCTGTGCGCCTGTTCCCAAACGTCCTTCAAGTCTGACGATTGGGGGGCGGATAACAGATCGAGGGAATGGCGGAAGCCAGCCACGCTGCAGCGTTGGGCGACGCCAACTGTGGCTGAGTCATGATAAGCTCCGTCGAGGCCAACCAGCATCGTCTGGGCTTCGAGAAAACTGCCAGAAAGGCGTGTTCTCCTTAATATGCTGCATAGGAAATAATGGCATGTTCGATAAAACTCTCTGGACATATCTTTTATTGACCAGAGCGAGTGTCCAGGATGCCTTTTAGTTCCCTGCCGTCATAGGAACGCTGTGGCTGGTGACTGTGGCGCAAGGCCGGGGATAATGTAAGCTCCGCCGGATTTACCTTGTTCCTGTCACTCTCCAAGACGCCGGGATTGTGATGCCAACCATCATCCTGCGAGCTGCTTTGCTTGCTTGCTCCCTTGAGGAGGGAATGGGTATCTTGTGTCGATATGCGGTGTTTCGTATAGAATTCATACACAAGACAAGCATACACTGAAAATGTCGTCTGGTAAGCCAAATCCCAAGCAATTGCTGTCTCTTGTTGATCGGTGCTAACGGTGTATACCCTTGGGACAGTTCGAATCTGTGTTTGCGGTGACGAGGGAACTGGCAAGTCCAGCTTGATAACGTCCCTAGTGAAAGGTGTCTTCGTTACCAATAAGATCCAGCCTGTTTTGCCTCAAGTCACCATCCCGCCAACGATCGGTACACCCGAGCACGTAACCACCACCACAATAGTCGATACTTCAGCAATACCCCAAGAGAGGAATATCCTCGCAAAAGAGCTGCGCAAGTCGAATGTTATACTACTAGTTTACTCTGACCACTATAGCTATGAGCGAGTGGCGCTATTCTGGCTTCCATATTTTCGATCGCTCGGAGTTAATGTTCCGGTGGTTCTATGCGCGAACAAGTCCGACTTGTCACCCGAAAGCGGTGAACCGCAGTCTTTAGAGGATGAGATGCTACCAATCATGACGGAGTTCAAAGAGATCGACTCATGCATTCGAAGCAGCGCCAGGGTTCATCGGAATGTCAATGAAGCGTTCTTTCTTTGCCAGAAGGCCGTGACGTACCCTGTGGCTCCGCTCTTTGACACCAAAGAATCGGTCTTGAAGCCAGCAGCAGTCAACGCGCTTCGTCGGATTTTCTACTTGTGCGACAAAGACCGGGACGGATACCTAAGTGACAAAGAAATTGACAACTTCCAAATGAAATGTTTCGGAAAGCCACTGAATGAGGACGATCTAGCTAATATTAAGGAAACAATTCGCAAAACTTATCCAGACTCAACTACACCTTTCGGTATCGATTTGCAAGGATTTGTTCATCTAAACAAGCTTTACGTTGAAAAGGGACGCCATGAGACAGTGTGGATTATATTACGAGCTTTTCAATACACGGACAATCTCTCCCTTCAGCCAGATTTTCTACATCCCCGACTAGATGTCCCGCCGTTTGCTTCTGCTGAACTTTCACCCGCTGGATATCGCTTTCTTGTTGACTTATTCTTGCTTTGCGACAAGGACAATGATGGTGGTTTAAATGACGCCGAGCTGGCGTCGGTTTTTGCTCCTACACCTGGTCTCCCTAGCTCTTGGGAAGATGATTCTTTCCCATCGTCCACCGTACGGAATGAAGAAGGCCATGTCACCCTACAAGGCTGGTTAGCCCAGTGGAGTATGACGACTTTCACCTCTCCCAAAACAACACTCGAATACCTCGCTTATCTTGGCTTCGAATCGACGGATCGAAGCAACCCAACAACAACAGCGGCTCTAAAGATTACCAAACCGAGGAAGCGTCGGAGGAGGCCCGGACGCGTTGGCCGTAATGTCGTTCTCTGTCACATCTTAGGGGCTCCTGGCTCTGGAAAATCCGCCCTTCTAGACGCTTTCCTCTCTCGCGGATTTAGCTCAACTTACCACCCCACAATCCAGCCACGTACCGCCGTCAATACCGTCGAGCTGCCAGGAGGGAAACAATGCTACCTCATCCTAGATGAATTAGGAGAGCTAGAACCTGCCATCCTTGATAATTCACCAAAACTCCTTGACCAGTGCGATGTCATCGCCTACACTTACGATTCCTCCGACCCTGACTCTTTCTCTTATATCCCGAAACTACAGCAAAAATATCCCCATCTAGAGGAACTCCCGAGCGTTTTTATTGCTCTCAAAGCCGACCTCGATCGCACTACCCAGCGCTCAGAGCTACAGCCAGACGAATATACTTCAAGACTAAATATGCCCGGTCCGCCATTACACGTCAGCGTGAGATGGAGCTCGATCCAGGAGCTTTTTGTACATATTGCTGAAGCCGCTATGGAACCCAGCACGGCTTTCCCTCGAGTAGAAGAAGATCCAGAAGGGAAATGGATGGCTTGGGGGATAGCTCTTGGGGCAGTTGTTTGTGCTGGAGCTGCAGCGGTTGTTATTTGGCGACGTGCTTTAGGGAGTGGAAACTAAGATCTTTCTACAGATGGGATATGATGTATTTTTAGCTGTACTCTGAGCGATTTAAAAAGATACCCATAATACGAATTATATTCAAACCTCGTTGTATTATCGCAGTTGTTTAACCAAAATTCCTCAAACCCATTGATCGATCGGCCGTATTTGCCTGGCCGGGACTCCTGGTCTTGGCAGAGCCGCAAAGGTTTAGCCGGCTTCATCTCTCCATCTCATCAACCTCATCGCGCCCTCATGAATTTGCCTCTTCACAACCACAGAACACGCTGACAGTTCATATATTCTGATACTCCATCAACTTTCACTCTCTATCTCTACGTATAGGCCACATTTTGCTCGATTATCAGCTACGAGTTAACCCGCCGACCTGACTCTCGAATCACCCCTTTCGTCATCGCCACGATAATCCCCGGTTGAACAAATAAAGCAGAATCATCATGAGTGACGCTTACGAAAGAGAAAGGTACATATTAATACCGTCCGGGCTACATGTGCTTGGTTTTCTTAGCCTTGCTTTGCAGCCCTTGTTCGCAACTGTCAGTCACTAACGGCAGACCCATAGGCAAAACAATGCGCTCCTCGAATCCCTCTCGCAGAAAACCAACGCCCTTAAATCCGTCACAATAGACATCTATGACAATGCTCGGGACCAGGGAACGATAGACAGTTCGGTTCGTTTTCACCCTTCCCCGTTCCCAGAGAACTTTGGCCGTACCAAACCTACGTTCGGCTTGAGACTACAGCGACTAACTCTTTTACCCTTTTTGTATCATAGAACGAAGTATTCTCCTCGCTCTCTACGACGATCAAAGGAAGCGCCGGCAGATTAACTCGCATGGCGAAACAAGGCGACCGTGTTGCGGTGCTTAAACTCGCGGGCATCGTCGCCGGTACCGGTGTCGGGTTGTGGGTTGTCGCCAGCTGGATATTTTGAATGCGGCATGAACTGGAGGCCGGGCGATAACAGTGCGCCTGAGGCTGTGGGCAGCTATTGGAATGGAATGGTGCCGCATCCTAAGGAAGCTTCACCGATGCTTCCCACAGCATATCGCGGTTTAGGGGCGGCCGCTCTCCATGTCGTTCTTTAGCGTGCCGTTTTCGATCATCGTGCGTTTGGCGTGTATAATGCATATCTAGGTGTTTGGGCGTTGGCTATATCTCGACAGGGATAAATACGGATATTTTATCTACTTGTTTTTTTGGAAATTCCCCTGAGTTCGATAAATGTGCTTTTCGATGCATCTCGCAGGCCTATTTGATTGCTCTTGTAGGCAACATTATTCTTCTAAGCTCATTTCACCTCGACCTCTACCATCTCCGCGCCAATCCCACGCTTCTTCGCCTCCTCAAGCATCGCCTTCGTGGCCGTAGCACCAACCCGACTAGTCCCAATGGCCATCACACGCAGCAAATCGTCCAAAGTCCGCACACCACCCGCCGCCTTGATCTTCACCTTATCACCAACCTCCTTCTTCATCAGCGTCAAATCCTCATCCGTCGCACCGCTGTATCCATAAAGGCTCTCCCCTTCCTTCCCCACCCCATCTCTCTTCACAAACCCATAACCCGTACTAGTCTTGACATATTCGACGCCAATCTCGACGCAAATCCGACACAGCTTCACAATATGCTCAGGACGCAAATAGTCATTCTCGAAAATTACCTTCAGGGTCCCTCCGAGCCTGACCACCGCGTCGTTCACGGCCTTTATTTCCTCCGCGACATACCTCCACCCCGCATCATCGCCACCTAGCGCCTTGCCGATATTAATCACCATATCGATCTCGGAGGCGCCCTGCTCCATTGCCTCGATTGCCTCGCACACTTTGCTAGTCGTCGTGGAGCAGCCGTGCGGAAACCCGATGACGGCACAAATCGCTACGTCGGTGCCGGCGAGGATTTGTTTGGCGAGGGGTATACTGTATGGTTTCACGCAGGCGGCTGCTACGGAATACTCGGCTGAGAGACGAAGGCCAGCTTCGATCTCCTGATCTGTCATTGTTGGATGGAGGAGGGAGTGGTCTATTTGTTTGGCGAGGAGGGGGAGGGAGACCTGGATCTTTCGAGCCATGGTTACTTTATAGGATAGTGAGGGGACGGATTTGTAGAAGTAGTTGGTAATGGGAATATTGATTTGTATACTTTTGATTGAACTGAGTGCTTTAGAGGTCGATATTTATATATGTCTAGGTTCGAGGTAAACTCAGCCACAGGCCCTCCTTTAAGACACACCACCACCTAGCAACTGGATCTACCGGCATACCCAGATTGCGAAGTGCGAAGTACGAAGGGCAAGGAAACTCAGGAATACGAGATACGAAGGATAAGAATTGGAGAAAAGTGGCACTTTCAGCAGAGACTCGTCGGCGATCGTTTTCTTATCTTCTATACTGGCTAAAGGTGTATATTAGGGTGGAACAAAAAAGGAATCCCCAAGGAATAAAAGGCATGACTACTTCATAAATATTGATATAATAGGTATTCAAAAGCAAAAAGATCATCTGCAAAGGGATAAATATATTCCGCATGCTTTGTATGGGGTATACTCGTGAGATGAATGTACTTTCCCAATTCCGCTTTTTATTCCCAGACATTTGCGAACAAGTCATCGTTTCCTCCAAACCCACTGTTCGACTTGGATCCGGCCGTCGCCTGACTGCCGCTGGTCGCAGTGGGAGCACTAGCCCAGCCTCCAAAGTCTTCATCGGCAGCCACAGTCGGCTTTGCAGAGGAAACTTGGGAGGCACCCCACCCGGCACCGACATCATTTGCAGTTAATTTATCCGGGACTTTCATCATGGAGGAGGTTTGGGGTGGAGGGGAGGTTGCCTCATTCGAGCTCCATGCATTCCCTCCCCAGGGATCCATAGCCCCTGCAGCGAGCATGTTCACTGCGTTGCTTGATGTGGTTACAGGTGGTGACTTCGCTGTTGGTTGTGGCGGGGAGGACAAGTTGAAAACGGAGTTTGTAGAGGTTTGGGTTGGAGCCGCGCTTGTCGTTGCGGCCGTGTTCGTCGTCGTCGTGGCGGTCGGCGTTGGTGAGGAGAAAAGGTCAAACATGTCGTTGGATGAAGTTGGAGGCGCAGCGGGAGCTTTTGTTGAGCCCATCGTTGCTCCAATTAGATTGAGGTTGTTAGATGACGAAATAGAAGTGGTCTTCGTCCGCGGTGGTGGTGGACTTGTAGCTTTCGAGGGAAGATCATCAAAGAGGCTACCACCGCTCGAAAACCCGGGAGAAGTCATTTTGGGCACCGCAGGGGGCGATTTCGGATTTGCAAGTGCATCAAAGTTTGAGAAATTAGACTGCTTTCGCGCTGGGGGAGATGTCGTAGAAGGGAAGCTCAGGCCGCTAAAAGCATCCGTGAGTCCACCAAAAGCGTCATTCTTAGGACTTGATACAGGTTGTTGTTGTAGTGGCGGTGAGGTAAGAGCTCCGAATGATGACGTCCGATCATGCTGGGTAGGCTGAGGCTTTGGAGCAGCCGCGTACAGTGACAAAATCGATTGCTTCAGATCAGGTCTCGATGGCCCGGTTGGCCTAGTATTTCCCGAAGGTGTGCTTGACGGCCTGTTGGTTGCGGCGGGCTGGCTCGATCCGAAAAAGTCCAATCCAAGCAGAGAATCAGCAGGCTTAGTGGGTTTTGGAGCGGCGGTTTGAGAGCCTTGGGTGGTCGGTAAATCTGTTGTTCTTGGGCGTGAAGGTGGCTGGGGCGGTTCATCGTCAAAGAAATTGACCGGCTGCTGTGCCTGCTGTCGCTGTCTAGGCGGCGGTATAGTGGAGGTGTTGGATGTCGGTCGCTGCGAAGCGGAACGTTCAAGCTTCGCCTTCTCCTGAACAACTGCTAACGGCTGAAAAATGGGTTAGTATGGGTATTCTAAGGAGTGTGGTGCAAATTATCTATCCTCCCCTTCTCAACTTACCACATCGTCGTCGCCTTCCACTTCGAGGGTCGAAGGGTCAGGCATTGGCCCATCCATAACCCATCTCTTGGCCTCATATTTGGTACGGATAAAGTTCTCAATTTTCCTACCTCCTTGTTAGCAGAGTAACAATTAAATTCCAATGTTCATAATGGCCTTACGCTTCGGAAGGGACATGTCCCGGGGTAAGTTTGGCCTCCCAGTATCTATTTGATTCCAGTTAGTCACTCCATTGCCCGTTTTGAAGGCGCAAAAACTTGACATAAAGCCAGAGTTCTGCCAGTAGGGGGAGAAGGGGAGCCTACTTGTTGGCCCTGGCATTTCCCCATTTCAATATACTCTGGATTTGTTCGTCGGTCCAAGAATCCAAATCGACTGATTTGACCCTGCTAATATGCGTTCCCATCCCTCGATGAATGCCCGAGCAGCGAATGCAAACGAATACGCCAATGTTCCAACTCGCCCATCTTGGATCTAAATAGCCACACAAGAAAAATTAGCATCAACATCAAATTCCTAACGGACAAACAAAAAAAGAATAACCCCGTGGGACAGTGGCGGGGCATTTCTGGGCGCCATTCCCCTGAAAAAAGAGCGGAAAAAATAGTAGAAGGGTATCCATACGCTTATTCCTTTTGCAATCGGCGCATGTTTTATTGCAGTTTAATTTTAGCAGGTTCTTTATGGTCTGCTGGTTTTGTGCAGCCCGATCAGCGTTGGGTGGACGTCGCGACATGGTTGGGCTCTGAGGTGAGGGAAATTACAGCAGGAATCTGCTGTGGCTTAAGATCAGACTCGTGTATTTCCGGGCTTAAACGATTGACCGACGAGACGATATGCGCGAGGACAGCGAGAAGGCAGCAGAAAATATTCGGTTCGGTTGTCTGTCGCCTTCGTGATATTTGGAGAGTTGCGGTTGTCGGTTGTCACCAATGACGCATGATGCTTATGTAACGCTGTACCGATTCTATTCGGCTTTTATTCAAGGCTCCAGCATTTTGGACATGATGCGATTCACAATTTCTAGAAGATCTATATACATTCTGAACGCATTTCTCCTAGGCTTTGCTCTCTGGCTTGCCCTCATTCTCATTAAACTTGATACTGACGCTATTCACGCAATGCCTCTCATCCGTAGGAACGTTATAACCCTCCCCCTTGAACACATGTCCCAAGTGACCCCCGCAGTTCGAACAGACAATCTCCGTCCTCGTCATTCCCAAGGATCGGTCCTCAACTCGCTTTATAGCTCCCGGTACAGAGTCAAAGTACGCAGGCCAGCCGCAGCCTGATGCGAACTTGTGAGAGGCCTCGTAGAGCGGTGCAGAGCAGCCGGCACATTGATAAACCCCGGATGATGGCTGGTGTTTGTCATATTCGCCGGTGAAGCTGGGCTCAGTCCCCTTTTCCCGGAGGATGCGGAATTGTTCTGGAGTTAGGGTATCTAGTCAGTGGTGCGTAGGTGAGCTGAGCTGGATGTAAGATATGGCGTACCGGGCGACAGCACCGCGCGCCACTCATCTTCTGTTTTCTTCACTGGGTAGTCTGCCATCTTGGTCGCGTTGCTTGAGGAACTAAAGTAGGCGGACAAAAAGGACATTGACGGTAGGACAGCACGAAGGCTGGCCTGCGGGGGAGATCGGGGCTGGTATGATCGAAAGGCTGGAAGACCCCTGGACGAAACCCAGCGCTGAATTACAGGGGTTGGCTTAAAAGATCGAGCAAAAATGCGCGAGAATATCATTCAGGCGGGGTATTTGAGCAGTCAGACTCTGGATCATTCGTCGTAAATTATGCCGTCTGGCTGTCCTTCGGTGTTTGTCAAAAAATACCGAGTAGCCCGCGGTTTATGACGTTATCGCGTAGCCGAGACGCTTAGCGTGGGGAAATCAATTGGGCAACCTAAGCTGTTTGCATGAAGTTAGATATCCTTAGCAAGCTATACAAGCGAATGAATTAAAATGCCTAGGGAAGAATTCAATGTCAAATCTACTCTATAACTGTATTTCAACTAGTTGGTGGGAGGGCGGAGTAGTATTTATTGTATCTAGCGCATTTCCAAGTCGTCGCCTTGTCATATCAGTAAATATGACCAAAAAATCGTTATCATTATCGTCACCCTGCAAGTAATCCGAAAATATCAATATCCAACCAAAGGGTATCTCGCACTATCGTATGGAAGCCCGCAGCTCAAACGCCGTCGTTCGCATGTTCATCGTGGAAAGGTAAAGGCGGGCCTCAATCAATGCCGAACCATCCCCGTCACGATCAATACTCCTTCACCAACCTCAACCCTCCATCCTTCCCTGGCGAGGGTTCGTGCAACCGCTGGGCCAAGTCGCGCCATGCCATTTTTGCTATGGCGCCCTAGCCCTGTTATAATTCGATATCCTTCTCGAGCCGGACCAGCCCCGCCAGTCTTGTATTTACTGTCACCAAGTGACTCCCACCAGTTCTCTACGCGTGAAGTTGCAATGTGCACAGCATGCTGTACACTGACTCCATGCAGATCTAAAACCGTCCCTGTGGATTGAGAGTCTACCAGCGCCTCAGCTGCAGCAGCTGTCTCTCTTTTGGCCTTATCAACATGGTCTCGCCCTATGATGGCGTAGTAGCCAGCAGCACCACCCATCAAGCGGTCGGATTTGCCACGGCGATATGCAGCGCTGGCTTTTTCAAAAGCAACATGCCCGGCGGCCATATGCCGGTCTGCTAGAGCCCTGCTGGTGTTATAATCTGGTCTGTTCCATGGTGTGGGTGAGGCCGGAACACTCTTTGCGATTTTGCGGGTTGCATTGTTGCCGCTTGTGCTTTCCAGCGGCCCTTCTGGCAGGTTTACCCGTGTGATATTCAGTCGCAAATTTGGAGGCGGCTCAGTGATCATAACCGTTGCGAGCTCATTCGCAGCAGAGATTGAATTCCTGGTTAATTGCAGCAAGCCCGCCAGTTTATTTGAAGCAACGGTCAAAAATTCTTGTTGGAGCTCAGTAACCTGGGAACGGGTAACAGGATTTTCCAGGAGATCTTCATTGGAATGCTTCTGGAGCTCCTCGTCGATTAGACAGTGGATAGTCGCGGGCAGTGAGGCACCGTTTCGGTGGTATATGGAGCTGACCGATTTGGGGGAAAGAGTAGTCCGGGAGCATATGAAATCCACATCTTTCTTGCCGTTGTCCCACCTGTTTTCTACATTTGAGATCGTCGGGCCACACGTCACTGGTGACGACGGCGCAGAATGTTCAACCAACTTTTTGCTTTTACCGGATTTTCCCTTGCCCTTCTTGCGGATATTCCGCCGGTTCATTGCACCTTGGAAACCATCGATCCCTTTGGGAATAGAAGACTGAAACTCGTCACGGTCAGAACCACGCCCTTGTTCCAAAAAAGATAAGTTCAAAAGAATATCCATAGATTGATCAAGATCTCCATCGCATTTCTTGAGAGTATGTGCAATCGTAAATTGGTCAATAGAAGGAAACATTTCGTTTAAATAGTCTTTTCTTCCGTCAAGGCTCAGGCCCGTTAAATTGCTCGGCATGGATGCGATATTATCAGCCGAATGTGACAGCGTTCTCGACAGTTCGTCTTTCCGCCGGTCACTGTGTCCATCTTGGTCTATATCTAATAAGGATAGATTGGAGCTGAGATTCGTGATGTTTGTATCTAGCGATCGTAGGGTTCTTTGCGATGAACCCTGCTCTGATGCGACTCCCTCAATCTCGTCAATTGCATCGTAGCCACTTGTTCCAGAGGGATCAAAGAGGACATCTTCCTGTTCTGCTGCAGAAACCTTCAGGGTATCGAGTGTGTCACGCAGTTGTTGGATACTGGTTTCGTTGGAAAGATCGTAGTCGCTAAGGATGGCGGCAAATAACGCGGGGTCAAGCGGGGGACAGTACTCATTCTCCAAATCCTAGTACGCCTCCAGTTAGTAGATTTTTTTAGAGAGCAGCAGAGTGGAGCAGCCTGCTACGACTTCTGGATTGCGTACTCCTGCGAGATTGGCTGTTGTATCGGCCTCATCCATGACCAATATTGTTTTGTGTGACTTGGAGAATAGGTTCTATTCGGAGTTTCATATCTCTAAACTATAACAAGATGGTAAGCGTTGTATGGAACAGCACCAGGTAGGTACACTAACAAGCTGGAATGACAGAGTTTATATGATGTCCTGCAGACAGAAGATGCGTGTTTATGACTCCAGAGTGTGACTAGGAAGAGTGCAAACGAAAGTCATAGTCACGTGATTGATGAGTGTCACGAGAAACGCGAGGGCAGAGAAGGGATGGACTTGGGATAGAGACGAGGAATTGGATGGACGTGGAGCATGGTGCCTACTATTATTTCCTCTGTTAAAAAGGATAAGTCCATCACGCTGATATTCATTCTTGTGACTCTATTGCTATGGCGTAAGCTGTACTGAGGCTTGACTGGGTTGTTTCGGCAGACAGTAAGTAGTCCGCGGTCGTTGTTAGAGCCCAATACCCCAGCTACACTCGAGGAACTTGCATCAAGTCTGACACCGTCGTGTGTAGCGACAAAACCACGAACAGGAGTGCGCAGAGAAGCTCGAAAAAGCTGCAGTGAGTCCAGAACAACCAAGAATACCAAGCTTCCTTCGTTTTTGCTTAGTCCAACCGTCCCCAACCACAGACAGTCAATACTAGGAGCAGATCAAGCAGTTCAGTGCAATATCGACTGGCTATCCTTCTCTTCGTCGAGTATTCCATTTGGAAACCACCAAATACCGACTATATATAGACCACGACAGAGCACTTCGCTGGCCAACGACACGAGCTTCGCTGTCTCTTGCTCCGAGTGGGGCGTACTATCGAGGGGACAGGGCGAGTATTGGATAGGTTTCATCATTCGGACAAAGACTGGTAAAGCCGACTCCCAAAAACTGGCAATAGCTTATTTGTCAGCTACAGGGCTGCAGCTGGATCCCAGCCTCGGTCTGCAGAGACTTTGCAGTAGTCAGTCACATCAACGCAAGGATTCTGGCTGTGGAGAGGTCGGAAATTCCTTCAGAGGGAACCGGTGTGACGACAGGCATGATTCTCGCACAGCAAAAAACCCAAAAATAGCAGAAAAACCTGGACAGTACGTAGCAGCGTGCAGCGGTGTGTTGCAACTACATGTTGGACAAGAATGCAAGCTTGACGGCTCTCGGGGTTGTCACGTGGCCGAGGCTCAAGGCCGAAAAGCCGTCTTTCTGCTCAACTTCGGCTTTTTTTTTCCAACTTGACCTCATCATCACTATCAATTTATACGCCTTACAAGTCTGAAACCCACAACTGTTCTGAGATGGACCCTTTTACTCTATGCTAAGCTCACGGAGTCTGGCGGAAACAAGCCTTTGTCGCAGCTTGGATTTATCCTCGGCGCCTTAGTCTCCATTTGACTCAAACTCCTCCTCCCCCTTGGAACGCCCAGCTTTCTTTCCGCCACCATGCATCAAAAACCTTCAAGCGATTGGTGGTTCCTGGATTCGGCTTCAAGGGCCCGACATGGTCGACATATTAATTGTTCCGAGTTGAGTAGTGTGCATCATACGTCTTTTGTGCCAGGAATCCCAATCAGCTGGCGACATGCCCCTTTTTACCTCAAACTCAACGGGAGACAAAGGCGACTTCAGGGATTCTCTCAGTATATTCTTTTTTCTTCCTGGCCTAACTAACTAACTTGAATTCGCATTCCGGTTTCGCGATCCTTCGCCTGGCTCTCGGGTTGTACAACACCTCATTGCTAAACTTCTTATGAATCTATTCTTGGGCTGACTACCGAGTTAACACCCCAAGTCCTCCGTATTTGCTGGGTCTAACTGTTTTTGCTGCCTTTCTATTGGCTACGACTCGGCCAACAAAGGAATATTAGTCAATTTTCCTGGCCATGCTTTTCCTATGGACACGGCGTAGCGTGCTATGTGAGACCTGCGTGTCGCTAGCAAGCTTTTAGCTCCCTGAGGGATGGATGCAAGACATCAGTTACTTTTTTTTATGTTAAAAGCCTGCGGCTTTTCCCTTCCTTCTTTTTCGTCTTTTTCTTTCCTCTTGATATCACTCGCTTATCTTAATTGTCTCGTTATATTTTTCAGTCTCTCGCTTTGAAAAACACCCACTTTTCCATCTATAATATATATAATAATTCGCGATATCACCACAATCGTTCAAAATGCAATACAGATTCGCTTCCGCTCTGGCGCTTGTCGCCTCCGTTTCTGGTACGTCTGGCCTGTATTCAAAATCGCATTTCACTATCTTAATCTGAACATCAAGCTGACTTGTCTTGCCCATCGTAGCCCTGCAGATCACCTCCCCCGGTAAGGATGCTGAGGTAGACCTCAGCAAGGGAGTCACGATCGAATGGAACTCAGTTAAGTATGTTAATACTCAGTCTGAATCTATCATCGGGTTGGAAGCGAAGGCTAATCGTTACACGCAGCACTGACCCATCCACCTTCTCGATCGACTTGGTGAACATGAGCGTCAACCCACCAGTCACAGTTTCGGTTGCCAAAGATATAAAGACCTCCGACGGCTCTATCGATATCGGCCCTGTGTCTAATGTTGAGGAAGGGTAAGCACAAGAGCAACCCCGGGGCGCAGCCTCCATCCAGGTTGCCGCTCACCTTCTATCTCTCTTCATGAAACTAATATACGAGTGCAGAAAAGCCTTCCAATTCAACTTCATCTCGACTGACCCACAAAACACCGGCATCCTCGCCCAGTCCCAGCAGTTCATCGTCGAAGGATCCGACTCTGATGACACCACCACCACCAGCAGCGAAACTCACAGTGAAACCTCTACAGTAACCCCAACTGAGACCCCAACTGAGACCCCAACTGAAACCCACAGCGAGACTGCCACTGGTACCGAGTCAGGTATGTAACACCCCCGCTCCTCAAGGGATTGATTGATACCCGTCCGCCATGCAGAAGTTGACAATATTCTAAGCTCATACCACCGAGAAACCAACCTCAGGTGAATCAACTTCCGGCCCCACTCACGGATCAAACTCAACTGCCATCAGCACCGGTACTAACCCAACTCCTACCGGTCCACCAGCTCCCCCAGAAAACGGTAATGGTGCAACTACCCTCAGCCGTTTCGCCGCCGCTGGTTTCGTCATGATGGCCGTCGCCGCTTTGTTCTAAGAAAAACGCACCAAACCGCTACCGCCACAAACGGAGACCACGCAACCGATTTCGGGCATAGACATAGTTACCAATCTTAATTGTGGTGGTGGCTTCACGTCACGGGTTCTAATGATTTTTGAGTTGACCACATTCTTACCGCTGAGGGCTCTGATTCGCTGTTTAAAAAATAGTTTTATATTTTAATAATACACATCGCTTGCTACCGTTCCTATTCCATCATTACTTCCATCGTAATACGCGTTGGCGTGCAATTGTATACTTATTAGTCCACACGAAGCAGGCTTTCAATCAGCTTGCACCTCGCTTTGGTCTCGTGCCAAAAGGTGTGGTGTTATCTACTTCTTAGAGGGGTCGAATTGTCGAGATAAGATATGTCACAGAGATGCACGTAGTATGGGAGGATGCGCGATTAAGTTTGAATTTGCAGGATCACCATGGAGCACGAAGCTTGGAATATGCTTAGCAGACGCCGATCCGCGGCAACTATAACAGCCTACTTTATGAACGAGATTACAGGGTAGAAAGGCGTGATTTCGTAGAAACCATTGTGTCCTTAAAAATTTTGAGCATCAACCTGGTAATTGTACAGGTCTTTTCGGTCTGGACCGGTGGTCGAAAGCCAGAACCAATAGGGGTAAAATAGGGGAAAGTTTAAGACCATAGCAGAAAGAGAAAAAAGAAGAAAACAATCCGAAAAGCAAGGTGGAAATGATGATTCAGGCAGGGTAGAAATTAATCAAGGCCATCGTCACCCTTGCTTTGTATTCGTATTAGTAGTACAGTCGGGAAAAATCATTTTTGGCTCAAGCCTCTTTAGACGCCAGAAACTGCATTCAACATAAACATTAGAAAAATGAAAGAAAATGGTGTTGAGCATTGTAAATACGCCAGAAGTGACCACCCAATTTTGTCTTGTCGCTTTTTTGACTTCGTCCTTCGATTTTGCGCAAGTAGATAGGGGATAGCGAATAGAGTGTGCGAGTTGAGATAAATAGGAGTACAATCTGGAGCAAGGAGGAAATACTCGCAAATCCTTACACAGCCGTAGAAAGTATGAATCGAACGATGGGGGCGAGGTGAGGGAAATGGCTAGTCGAGGGCGAAGAGGGTGATGCACGTCTCGGTATTGTCCAGGATTACTCTTATCCCGAAATATCCAATTCTCGGAGGAACTCGAAAATTGGGGCTCTCAGACTAGGATTAAGTGTAGCTTTCTCGAGGATTTCGCTCCTATGAGCAAAGAAGACAACCTGAGGCCAAGTTCGATGGTTATGTTTCGGTCCAGCGTTGATGGTAGGGAGGCCGTGAAGGAGATTCTTCATGATTATAATTGCCTTGTACGCAATACCATATGGCTCTCCGTTATCCTCCACGGGCGTAGGGTAGTGGGTGAAAACACGCTGTTTCTTGGACTGTACGATCGGCCGTTCAGGCTTTGGAGGAGGCTTACTCATGTCTCGGAGCGATGGTAAGTGTGAAGCGACATGTCCAACAATCTGGGCAGTGTTGGGTGTATACTCGGTAAATTGGTCGCAACCGTCCCAGAAGCAACGATGAGGGTTCGCGGGGGTATCGCGGAGATCCCAGCTACCGGAATCCGTCGACTTCAGGTCTAGATGTTCTTTGAGGACGTGGCTTTGAAGGTGAGCGGGATCGAGGCAAACAATGTCACAGCGCACGCCATCGAGACCAACCCAGAGGCAATGATAGTTTGGATAACCATCAATATTGTACGTTGTCTCAAGTGGACGAATTCCTCTGATGATGAATCTTGCAGAGGGGCCATCAACAACCTTGGCTTGGGCTGAAGAAAAGGTACTGCTAACGGTGTTGATGAACTCAGTCGCCTGAAGGGTGTCAGCTGCAGGAACATCTGGAAGTCGATTCGGAGTAAAGCAGGTTTGATAGGCCTGCCAGATCGCGAGTTGGGTAATTTCGCAATCCGGATCCTCCACAAAACAACACTTAAGCCAGAGGGAGCAGCGTTCTGGTTCATTGTATTGCGCCAATTCGCGATAAAGATCTGTGTGAGGGATAGGAATTTTATGTGGCGGGGGTGCTCTGCGCTCTTCTTGGTCAACAATGACCTGATCGTGTCGTTGACTGTCAAAGGTAAGAAGATTTACCAAGCGAGGGATAAGAGTGGTCGACAGGTTAAAGTTCTTTATCAGCGCGATGACATTGAGTCGGAGTCGGATGTATTGGTACAGGAAGTCGAGACAGACGGAGACGAGCTCGGGATCTTGTTCGAGTAGTGTCAGGTTCATGATCATTTCGACCGTTTTAATGGAAATGCCATCCAGAAGCTTGTTATCGGCTTGTTCAATTTCGAAGAGGCACAACGACCGCATGGCTGTAATAAGTTGAAATCGATCCGAGAATTCCAACAAGTGGACAAGAGATTGGTAAATAGGATCTTCCACCCAAATATTCCAATAAGGGCAGGTCTCCTGCACTATTTCCAGCATGTAGTTCTTCAATTCGGTAAAACGGTCTTGATTCGGGAGGTTGAGGATGACAGCAACGCAATCGCGATGCAAGTTTTCATCAGCGAACCATTTCGCGTTCTCCTCGAGCATGCACATATTTCGAAGGACTAACCCAGCTTGGTTGAGGCGTTGCATCTTTGCACGGAAGCCGTCGTCTTCCACAGTCGTGTCATCGAGTATAACGGGTCGGTGGGCGATGCGAGTTAAGATATTCGGCGTACCAGTAAGCGAATGGAGGATATCGGGATCTGTTGCTGCTTCGCCTTTGAGTGTGTCCGGGTGCTCGCCTGATACTTTCCATGGTCCCCCATAGACAAGCTCGCTCGACAGCAAAAGTTGATCAATCAGTGCTTCGCACAGTCCACCAAAGTCAGAGAACTTGAATTTGTCTCCGCGCTCATCTGAAATCACCACAAGATGGTGTAGCGCAAAGTCAACTTCGGTCGGGATTCCCGACTTCAAGCCCATCCAGCAAAATCTGTAGATGCGCGGCACTATAATAGACGCGTCAGTGATGCTCATTCTCGAAATATTGTTTTAAAAAGACGCGACACGAGCTCATAATAATTAAATCCAAGCTTACCTTGCTCTGGAAGGACGAGGGACAGAAGAGGGTCCACGCCAGCTCCCACGGTCTCTGACGCTCCTTGCAACGTTTCGTAGTATCCCCGCGTATTGCCAGGGGTAGCATGCTCGATCACCTCCATAACTGTCTGTGGTGCAGACATCTCTGAACTACCGACTTGAGATTGGTTGATGTTGGGCGTTGGTGGTGTTGGTGTTGGTGGGTTTGGAGCTTTTGGGAGGGAAGGGGGAGAGGGAGAAGTGGGCTGAGGAGGAGGAATAGGAGGAGAAGGCGGAGGAGGGGGGGAAGCTGCTGGAGCAGGAGTTGTGTTGTGTGGGGGAGGAGGGGGAGGGGGTTGCGAGGTGTTGGTACTCGCTGGTCGAGCCGGAGCTTTGCGTCCTGTATATGAAAATTTCGACAAAAGGAAATTAGCTGTCAAATTCTGCTAAAACAATTCGTTCAACGGCTCCAAATATCCCCAACCAAAAACAACAGCTAACAAAGAAAGCCAGCTGGAAAAGGGGACTTACCTCGCGAAGAAACTTCTGCAGCAGGCACCGCACCAACTGGCATCGACCTCACCACTGCTTCAAACGTCCTAGAAGGGAATTGTATGTCAGCCAAGTCTGTCGCCTAGCTGCCAGAAGAAGTGAAGCCAAAGTAAAAGGGCATATGGAGGGTAAGGGTAGCTAGGAGGTGTATACATACAGCAGTCGCTCTTCGTAGAGGAGCTTGACCTGGAGAGAGATGGTCCCAGCCAGGCCAGACCCAACACCGAGCGCCTCTGCGGTTTCCCACCAGTTGCGCTTAGCTTGAGAGGCCTGGTGGAAGCCTCCTCTCCCCAGTACCTCTACGAAGAGCTGGTGAGGATCGAGCCTCCTTCCACCTGCAGTCCACCGAGCACGTAGGCCACTCTCCCATCGGCCAATGAGGCTGCCGGGAGGAATTCCAAATTAGCCAAAGGCTGTAGAAGAAAAAGAATGGCGAGCTACAGTAGTAGTAGCAGCAGCAGCAGGAGTTGCAGTTAAGCTGTAGTTGAAGCTTACTGAGAGATGTAGTTGAACGTACCCTTGTTGCTCGTAGTGCTGCCGCAAAGCAGCCCAGAAACGTCCTCGATCGCCAATCACAACTTCGAGCGCCGACGCCATGGCCTTTTCACGTGACAGGCACAAAAAGGCACAGAAACACGTGACAACAACAAGAGGAAGGTGCTGTGGCGGGTGTTGCTATCTGCACGTGATATTGTGGCGCAGAGGAAGAGGAAAGGCCAGAAGAGGAAGGAGGGCAGCCATGTTTTTGTGGGCGGTCTAGGGCTACACTTAGCCCTTTTGGGACCAGCCCTAAAAGTAGGCTCCTTCGGGCTGCCAGCAGCTTCCCCCAACATCTTAGAACGGAGAGAAGCTTCATGAAGCTGTTTATATATCTTTCGTCGGGGCAGCATTGTCTCCTTCTCTCGTCTCTTACAAAGCAGGGCTACGGAGCTTATCTCCCCTTATGCTATTCTGAAAGAAGGGGTATGAATGGCCTTGATGAAAGCCGTTTGTTGCAGCAAATAAAGACCTTTTGTCACTGACGAAGGAACTCTATGAACTAAACCGTTATGTACCCATAATATGGCACTGTTGGTAGACTGAAACTAAGAACTCTGGAGATTTCTTTATGCTCTATTTATACACTCAGGCCCGAAATCTAAAATAATACACGCAAAGTTGCGACTCAAATGCGCTTCAGCTCTGAGGTGGGCTGGATGTATCGACGAAGCTTTCCTCTGGTCTGCGACTTTTGCTCATAAGCATACGCCATACCAATCAGCTTCTCTTCGCTCCACAAATCTCCCATGAAACTGAGCCCAATGGGAGTGCCTGGACCAACTGTCACAAGCTCTCCACGAGGATCGTACTGCACCTCAGTGTCCTTGGGGAAGGCTCCCATCGGGACGGTAACAACCGGTGAGCCGACGATACCTGGGATGTCATAAGCAAAATCGGTAGGGAGGACCACGGCGTCTAGCTTATGCCGTTTAAGGGCACCAAGGATACCACCCTCGTTGCCAAAATGGAGATTTTTCTGTAGCAACGGCCAGAATTCTGGTGACGTATTTGTGATGCCAGCCTCGATCGCGGAGTCCCAAACCCCTGTGTTGCGGTCGGGGTATTCCTCAAGCGGGTGGTCTTGGGTAGCCTTGCGTAGCTCCTCCAAATTCTTTACATTGCTGGGATTCGTTGTCAGTTGGGGAAGGAAATCAGCAATATCGCTGAGGAAATCGGCAAATAAGACCGCATATGGAACATCACTTGTCGCATACTCTTC
The DNA here is from genome assembly GCA_030789285.1 of Arthroderma sp. MBC 929. NCBI lineage: Eukaryota > Fungi > Ascomycota > Eurotiomycetes > Onygenales > Arthrodermataceae > Arthroderma > Arthroderma sp. MBC 929. The sequence goes on from JARJUX010000087.1 coordinate 36,240, forward strand.
GTATGCGGTGTAATTCGTGTCCTCAACTATCGTGGCTCCAGCTGCGGCAATTTGAGCCAGGGCTTTTTTGAAAGCCTCAGCAATTGGGGCTTGAGTAGGTCCCACCATCATCTTAAGAACGTTGCGAGGAACACCAATTCGCTTGCCTTTAAGGGCAGAAGACTTGCAAGCCTTGACGTAATTAGGCGCCTTATCGAACGGGATTGCTGATGTGTAGTTGTCGTTCGAATCCTTACCAGCAATGACCTGGAGAACCTTAGCTGCATCCTTTACAGTCCTTGCCATGGGACCGATAGTATCCTGTCGCTGGCTGATAGGGCAAACAAGGTGACGTGACGTGAGGCCAACAGTGGGCTTTATGCCGACAATGTTGCTATTCGCGCTTGGCCCAATAATACTGCCGCTTGTCTAGGAGTATGTTAGTTCATTTGCCTCGTCATAGTAAAGAAGGATGCCGCATACCTCTGTCCCTAAAGATGCAAAGGCCAAACCTAGATCGGAGCTTACGCCACTTCCACTCGAGCTTCCACTTGGGTCTTGTTTGGGGTGATATGCAGCCGTGACTTGCCCGCCATAGGCACTCCACCCGTTGGTGGTATTCATTGATCGAAAATTCGCCCATTGAGAAGCACCGGCCTTGCCGAGGATAATTACTCCGGCCTCACGGAGCTTCGCGACAACAGTTGCATCGTGTGGAGGCTGCGATCCAAGCAGTACATAGGAGCCCGCTAGATACAGTCACTGTATCAGTAAAAATAGCTAGCGTTTTGGGTTCAAGCATAGATAATCATACCAGTAGATGGCAAGTTATCCAAAGTCCAGATATTATTCTTCAGGAGAATCGGTAGACCATGCAGCGGCCTAAAGTTCGTAAAAAGGGAGAGTTAGCAATGTATTGGAGAATAAGCACTCCTTCTTTTTCACATACCCTCGAACCTTTCCTTTCTTTCTTTCCTTGTCCAACTCTTTTGCAATGGAGATGGCGTCTGGGTTGATATCGGTAACGGCGTGCACTGTGGAGTTTACATCGTTGATTCTTGCGGTGTAAGCCTTGCATCTAGTTAGCTCTAGTACCTTTGAGGACCCCGAAGTGGAAGACAAACATTGACCAAATCGACGCTGGTAAAACATCCCTTCTCCAGCCCATTCTGAAGCTGATCAGACGTCGCGTCTATGAGCTTTGGGTATTTGCATTCTGATAAAGTATCAGTCAAGTCCCTAGGTTGAAATAAATGAGAAACACACTCTCACCCCTTGCAGCAGCTGCGGCAGACGCAGGTGCGAGCAGCACTGCACAAAGCTGCAAAGCCGTGACAATAGAATACCTCATGTTGATTTATCCTACCCTATTCTACCCTCCAAGATGCTCTGTCAGGCGACTATCGAGTTCAAGAACGAGTAACGGCGATCAGCGAGGCAGCAAGCAGGTGGCACATTGCTATATTTATATGCACGAACCCCCTTAAGCGGAGGGACTGATTGGGCAACTGTCTCCATAATTTCTTTCACGCTTCAATTGCGGGCGGAGAACAGCTTGATAAGCCTCTGGTTGTCTCGACTGCGACGAAGCGGCGTCCAGATCTGTTAACCAGCTGCCTAAAGAGGATAAATCGAATGGCATCGATGCGTATAAGTGGGTTTTTGGAGCCTGGCTCGGCGCCAAACGCTCGTAAAATCGCGGAAGATCGTGCTTTGCGCCAAACCCTCTTAGGCGTCAGGGATCCCGAGCGAAAGGTACAGATTGCATCGGGGCAAACGGATGCATCAACCGTTTGTTTTATTAATATTTGTGCTCTCATAGCTTTGGCATACGACAAATATGAAGGACGGAGTTTCGATGTCTGCAGCGCTGCAGGGAGTTTGTCGCTTGGCGCGTTTTCAATTAGGAAGGACGATAGATTCGCAGTGGCAGCAGAATGGAACGGAAATACCACATAGTGACACCTACGCTCTCCAATCGAGTGCATTCGATGTCTGATACCGAGTGCTTGGTGTCAAGCCGTCTTTGATGCGCATGTGGTAACACAGCATATTTGAATAATAGACAATCTGTGCGACATGGCACTTATTGTCTTCAGCGCGATCTGCGAACTGAGCAAGCACATGAATGATCAGGGTCTGTTAGTTGGGAGAAAATACAAACCAGAAGCCCTCGCAACAATTCACTATTTTACCGAAGATTACCACAGGATAGCATCCGTATTAGGTGGAGGAGTCGAATGGACTCGCAGCATCTGGACCAATATTTCCTTTCAGGGGTAAATTCAGTGGTATTTTCATCGAGAAGCCTTCAAGTCTCGTTGTAAGGTGTACGCGAAAGGTCGATTATCTGTACCGTCCAAATTTTTTCTCCAATCTAGCTCTCACATATCTTATTCACCTCGTGAAGCTTGTCCCTGATACCCGTGAGACCATATTTTTGGAGCTTCAAGAGAAGATTGGCTTTTCTTGACCTGCGGTGAGGAGTACCCAAACCAATATGCTAGGCCTGGCCCTTTACCTTTCGACCCGGGGAACCATCCCACCTTTCTGACAATAAAACCTCCGAGCGAGTGACATATTTAACATATTTTGGTAAAAATCTGGGTGATTTAACCAGCAGATGCCATCAGGTTGAGGTCCATGTATTGGGCGCGTGGTCGTTGAGACAACAATGCTAAGAAAGTCTCCAAGCTAGGGGATATATTCAGTTTGCACATCATATATGCCGTCCTGCTTTTCCCTCTTTTGCTCCGTTGCGAGTTGACAGCTCACTCTACTTCTGCCACTTCATGTAGAGGGCGAGATATTTCATGAAGTCCCCCGATAGATACAAAAACGCACCCATCGTATGCGGATTCGCTACTCGGGCCTGGTGCCTTCAAATATACTCTTTTTCTGGGGCAAGGAACTAAAAAAATAAAGATTGAAGAGGGGAGAGGGGAGAGAGGGAAAGAAACCAGAATTAATGTTTCCAGGGCGACTGATTTTCGAACAACAGATCCTGCTGCATGCAGGCATGACGATGCTCCTTGGAGCGCTACGAGCTAGGATCTCATATGACATGCAGCTTTGAAGGAGATACCTCATCTGTACCGGAGAAAACACAATATTGCCTGAGGAATTTCCCTGCTGAGTATAGATACGTGCTAAACTTATCTCAATCTCACATTAATGGTATTCGTGTGTGAACAGATGGGTATGATATGCTATCTACCCTTTGAAGATCCGATCTTAACCCTGCAACCATCTGCACTGGACAGCACAAGAGTTAATCGTTGCTTCTCTGTTCCAACCGGTTCGACTGGTTCATCTTCAGGAAGGCGGATATGCGGGAATCTTTGCAACAGCCTGATGATCGTATAATATATCTCCATAAGAGCGAAGTCCTCTCCTAAACATTGACGCGGTCCACCGCTGAAAGGGAAAAAGGCCCAGCCGATATTTTTCAGCCCATCTCCTTCCCACCGCTCTGGATGGAAGTCGTCTGCATCCTGACCGTAAATATTTTTCTTCCGAGAATTTACGTACGGTGAAAAGACGACTAGTTCACCTTTTCTTACAAGAATAGGGTTCTCCCCATCTGGGCCACCTCCAACAGGCAGTACTGTGGTCCTTATCGCCTCTCGATTGTTGAGGGGAACGGGAGGGTAGAGACGAAGACCTGTATTGGGGTATCAGTAGATCCCTTTATGAAGGATATGGATCATACGTACTCTCTTTGACAACACAGGCAAGAAAGGGCAATTTCCTAACACTTTCTCTTGTAGGATGCTGAGAATTGCCTATGACGCTTTTGATTTCTGCCCGGAGCCGCTTCATTGCATTGGGGTGACGAACAAGTAGACGACTTTTCAATAGTAACCGGTCAGTATAATGAGCAGACCTGCTTGTTTATCGGAAATACTCACAATGTCCACGTCAAACAACAAGCAGTAGTATCTCGTCCGGCCAGCAGGACGTTTAGAAGCTGGTCACGGAGATCTTGCTTGCTCGGGGATTCCTGTGCGAGTTGTGTAATTAGGCCATATGCCTTTTCATCAACTGCACCCTCCTTACTCAAGTCCAATTCATCGATGTACTTTTCGACAAAAGCGTGGGTGTTGGCACAAGCCTTTCTGAAGTGCGCCGGGTTATAGAGAAAATGCCATGGAGCAATGCGAAATCGTTTAGCTAAACCTTCCTGAGCAGTATTGAAGCTCTCTGCGAAACGCTTGTTCTCAGCGTCTTGATCGATATCAGCACGTAAGCTGTAGACCGATTTTCCAAACAGCAGAGCAGTAGCCACATCTAAAGTAAGGTTGAAGAACAGCGGCTGCAAGTCAACAACACCCCCAGTCGATATGCAATTGATTAAATTGTTGACATGTTCCCGAAATTGATCGAGGTTCTGATATGGAGCCCGAATAAACTGCTTCCTTAGCAGTTCTCTGGAGTGCTTCCATGGCGACCCTTCTTGGGTGGAAACGCCGTTACCCAGTAAGGGTGCAAATATGGCTGGTCGAACGCCGATTCCGTAGTCTGGGAAGATATCAGGAACAAACTATCTAGGCTGTTTGTAAAGGGAATCAATTACCTTTGAAATTCGTTGAAAGCACCGCCTCTACGTTCTTTGGATGAAGGACATGAAACGCCCTTGGCCCAAACAGTAGATACTGATAAAGATTGTTTCGCGGCTCATAGTCTTTGGCAACTGAGCACAAATATGCAAGAAGGTGGCCCTTGGAATTTGTATCCCATAGGGCTTTTATCCGATCAATGCCGAGCGGCCATCTTTTTGGCAATTCAGGGGGCAGCTGACAATTGTGCTGACGCCCAATAGCGGCATCTTCCTGTTCAATTATGAGATACAATATCCGCTAGGTTTGCTCAATGGAATAAGGCACTTACTTGAGATTCCCTGACTTTTAGAAGGCAGTGCTGGAATATGCGGAGTACGACCCCGACTGCAATACCCCAGATCAATAGATTTGAAGCCATTGCAGGATATTAAACGTGATTTCCAGCGTTTCTATTCCCGCCAGCAGCTCCTGGGGTTTAGCGCACATTCTTATACCAGCAGCCCCTCTGGATCCTACCAGCGCTTGATTGGGCGACACCTGCAGGTCCAACATGGGGTCGAGCTTTAATGCAGTGCTGGTCAACGCCCAGAGCGAATAACATGCAGCCAAGCCGCGATTATTTACATGCGCCTTTTTCCCCTGTTTGTAACTAATGGTGGTTTATTGGGTGGAGGACGCTGGTCAAGAAACCACTATTCCTACCGCTCGCATGGCGAGTAAACGGAGAAGAAAAGAGCCAGCTAATCAAGAGGCTTTTGACCTATCAGGCTCGCTCTATCATAGAAAGTCTGTCCTTCTACTTTTCTATGCTTTGTTCTATCCAGGGTTCTGGACTGCATTGAAATTATGGAGATGTATCAGTAGAAAAACAAGACGAATATATTAATTCCTTTTCCTTTTAAATCTTTGCTATGTTGTAGGCCTTCTAAGATGTGGGTATGCATGTGGTCTTTGTAAAAGGCTTGATTATTCTTCTGAGGTTGGCTCTGCTAGTACTATCTATATATGAAGCGACACCGAGTTCGTCAGCCATGTGACAAGGAGACTCGTAAGGGGGACTGGCAGGCAGGCAAGACTTGGTATTATATAGACTGGCAGACAGTCTCAAGATGCCCTCATGCGCCCTTCCGCTGCTCTTAGCCATCCCATCTTTGTCGGAGTAGGATACGCTTGTTTACGTGGTTAAATATCAACAGCACTTAGGCAGGTGATTTAGTTACGTGTATATGTTACAGCCAAATCGACAAATGACTGGCATACCTGAAGAGAAGCAGCGTTATTCAAATAATAGGCTTATGCTTTGGCGATTGAAAACAATTGTGGGACCTAAGAGACGCGCAGAATTAAAATAAAGTATGATAGGGGAAAAAATGGCAAAGTACATGAAGATGAACTAGAGGAAACAAATAGAAGATGAATGAATTTAAAACCGTAGCTGGGATATATATGTGATAAAAACTGCAACACATGGGACGACTAGCTCGGCACGTTTAGATATCTCGGTTTTTGTTTGTTCGACTCTATGCCTGGATGCTGTCAAGAGTCATTGCAAAACACTGTTGCATATTGTGAGCTGGCTGATAAAGGTCGTCTGTTGTTCTGGCACCGATTTGGCCTGAACTGTCAATGTCCAACCTATGCTGTCTTCTTCCAAGCAGATACCAAACCGATCAAACTTGAAATTGTTCCAGCAATTCCCACAACGCCATCATCAAGCTTATAATAGCCCAACGCCGAGACTGGGATAGTCAGATCGCAAAGATCGGAAAACAGCTGAGTCGTAACAGCCGAGCGCTCCCTAAAAAACCACCAATTAGTCAACCAGAATATATTAAAAATAAGGAGAAGGGCCGTATCAAAACTGACTTTTGAATCATCTTGCCCTCAACAGCACCCTCGCCGTCCTTCTTGTTCACACTCTTCTCCAACTCCTTCAATTTCCACAGAGAATACAGTCCTGCAATAGCACTGCAAAGCAACCCGGCAAACCAAGCCTTGGTAGCCTGGGTCTGTATCCTCTTGATTGCAGCCAACTTCCTGATACCGGACGCATCTAGGTATGCAACCATATCAAAAGATAGGTAGAAGGCGTATCCCAATTGGCGACCAACGGTAAGGTATTTGAGAACAGCATCACCGCCCGGGCCACCGGTGGCTCCGGACGCAGATTTGGCATCTGCCGCTACAGCAGCGGCTTTGAAATGTTCAACATTCTTGCCGACTCGAAGTAGTTTACGCGTGAGTGCGAATTGTTTTTTGATGACTTCGAAGATGTTGATTTTAGATTGGGGATAGTCGGTTCTGAAAAGATACCAGGCGAGGAAACGGGAGAAGTATTGGAGGGTTCGGATGGCCTTGTCGCGACCGGCTGAATAAATGTTAGCCACAGGAAATATTTAACATTCTCCCGCTTTCGCCTCCGTTGGCTCATACGGAAAGGGATCTCGCACCAGTTGTAGCAACGAATCTGAGATAATGCGCCACCGTTGGGTGGTAAGCAAGTGCGTCGGCGACCATTTTGTGTAGTTTGAGAGAAGTCAGCGATGAAAAATCGCGGGTGACGGACAGTGGCTGATGATGCGGAGAGCCTCGAATTAATATTGGGACGAAGCGACGGGTGGGTGGCGTAAAGGGGAGGTTATCGTCTTCGAGTAGAGAGTAGCGACAGTGATGAAATGGAAGTTATCCGCAGGCTGGAGTCTCTTTCTCAACCGTTTACAAAGGGACCGAAACGGCTCGAGGGCCGAGGTTCTTGACGCTCGGCGCCGGCTTTGGGAGATTCACGTGACATCACCTCATGCTGGGCAGGTGTTCGACATCTAATCTTGAAGGGTTCAAATAACGTACAGATGGATTTCTAAGGACGATTGAATGGTGGAGGATTTATTAACAGAGAGAAAGCGCTGGATAGCATCAGGCTCTCATTCGGCCCTCATACAAAAATATTAAGGAACTGATATCAGATTTCCACAGTGAGTAGCTATCTCATCGGAAATTCAAATCTTCGATGAATACGAGAGACAATCTCAATATAATCTCTCTCATTTTCCTCAGTCAAGAATCCGTGCCGAATAAGAAAATCTATCATCACCAAGGCAGAGTTTGGTTTGAATTCCCGGTTCGCGAGTGCTTGTTGGATCCTATCCACCGTCCACAGATAGAACTCAGCGACTTCACCATCATTTTTCTTGCACTGTACATCGGGAGGCAGCGGTAGATCAAAAACGTAGTGGCACTCCGGCTGCAAAAGATTGTCGTCATCACCTGCGCCTGAACTGCGACGAAGAAAGTTGGTCACCACGCCAGCAGCTTTCACATTCCCGCGAACAAAATCACGATCCAACGAGGCCTCCTCCTCGCACTCTCTAAGCAAGGTCTCCAAAGGCGTCACTCCTGATTCAATGCCTCCGGCAGCTGAACTATCTAGCATGCCTGCATAAGTAGCCTTTGCTCTGGCCCGACGTGATATCCAAATTTTCAATGGCTCCCCAGACTGAGGCGGAATGTAGGCCAGCGCATGCACACCGTAGCTAACAACACCAAACAGTGGTGCCGCGCAGCGCTCAACGTTGAATAGGATCTCCTTGCCTGGCCCATAGACGGCAAACTGTTCCTGCCTCCATCTACTCAGCTCCTCGAAGCGGCCACTGCTTCGCATCATTTCAAGAGTCTGCCCAACGATGACGCTTCGCTCTTCGACATCCGCGCCGCCAAAGAGGGTGATGGTGTGCATATCATCATCTGCTTCCCAGTTTGGAAGGCTGCGCAAGGCAGCTAAGACGGGCGGGCGGATGTATCCAATTACTGCAGACACGCCAGTTACCTTAAGACGATAATACTCCTGCCTGTCATGGTGGTCGAGTGGGAAGGAGTCAGCATCGTTGATCAGGTCAAGAAACGAAGCCATATTTGACTGTGAATTTAAGCCCGCGGTGAGATGAGTCTGCCTGCGAATGGAACGCAGTAATTATCAAGAAATAAAGCAAGGTCTCAGTTAGCTAGCTCATGAGAGTCAGGCTTTCTACTGATTCCTTCCAATGCTACACTGCAATTGTTAGTCAAAATTATGAAAAAGCCCTGCAATATGCAAGCATGCACAGAAGCAGAATGGGCAATGAGCCCCTTTGGCCTGACCTGTGAGGAGGCTCCATATTTTTTAGGCATCTACATACGGAACCTGTTTACCCAACTGGGTAAAATAACTGCTCCGTGAAGTCGGGTTTTTATGCAGGCTCTCAGCTCCACAAAGGCAGTCAACACTCTATCGAGGCTCACAACTGGCCAGTCCTTGTTAATAAATTATGATAGTTATAGTAACAAAACGCATCCTGCTCGATAGAGCGGTGAGCCCCCGCGCTAATCCTGGGCTGCCTCGGTAATCTGCTCGGGCTTTTTGTATGCACGCGGCACAAGAGAGAAACTTTGACTGGAGACAGTTGATATTTTAGTTCATATTACTATTACATGGATATGATGGTACATGTAGAGATGCCCAGGTACCTGGGTGCATACGGCGCATTTTTTTCATGTTGTTTTGTAAAAAGCGCAACGTGGCTGAATTTATTAAACCCCCCAACATAGGATCATTAGATCTAGGCTCTGAAAACCCAGAGGGGTTGAAAGATTTACCAGCCTTATTTTTCTTGCCGTATCTCCTGTACCTCCTTATTACCCATCGTGCTAACGTCGTAGCCATTCTCCTCAAGGTACTTTCGGAACCTGACATCCTCTTCGGTAATAGTGTCCTGCCACGCTGTTAGCCACTGGTTCATAGCCGGTGTTTGTTTGTGAATATAACTCACCTGGCCGATATGTGGGAGACAAAATATAGCCAACGCAGCACTTAGTAGACCCAAGGAGCTGGAGACGAAGAAAGGGTCCTGGCCCGAACGGACGGGATTTGGAGCATTCTTCTGGATAATTGGGAAGACGTAAGTTCCTACGAATGCTCCAATTTTGCCCACGGCAGCTGCAATGCCATAGTACTGTCCACGAACCGCAGTCGCGCTAGATTTCGATGCAACAAGTCCGATATTGTCTCCAGGTCCGAGTTCACCCAATGACATGAAAATGCTACAGAGAATAGCAGTTAGAGACGGCACTTCCGTACAGGCTGCCTCCATCATGGCTAGGTAGACCACTTACCCATATACCACAACAAATCCGGCAACGTTTTCTGGTGTGGCGAGATACTTATAGCAGCCAGACATGATGAAGCCGACAATGGCCTGGACTCCAACGCCAAGTGCAAGTGCGTAGCGGGGGCCAATCCAGTCACTGACAAAAGCTCCAAGTGCAGAACCGGGTATATAGAAGCAGTTCACAACGGTGTTCCATCCGAATGACTTCCAAAGAGGAGCGTTCTCGCCCAGGATGATGTTTAGCCATACTGATGAGTAGATGCCGAACGAGTACGAGGAGAAATTGTAGAGGAACCAGATGAGCGAGACGATAGACTATAGCGACACAGAAAGGGTAAGTAAGATGCTCATTCCGGAATATTCATATTAGGTGCTCACCAGGCGTTTCCAGTAGAATCTATTTCCCATATGTTAGCATTCGCGGAGTCATTGAAAAGAAAGAAGATACAGTGGGATCAACGCACTTTACAATCAACCAGACAGGGTATTTATGCATCCGCTCTCGGTTGAACTCTTCAGGTTCTTTGAGCTTAAGTCGCAGGTAAAACAAGCTGAGCGGTGGAATAACTCCCAACCCCAACATCACACGCCACGCAGCTCGCAGATGATTCTCGGTGAAGATAAGAACCAGAACCATCGGCACAAAAGCCGCGACGACAAATCCGAAATCGATCTGGAAGTTGGTAAACATAATAAACCACCTGTTTCGATGTCCCTTTTTCAGCTCGCCGGTACTTTCTGCTGCCGCGACACTTCCAGCTGGGTATTCACCGCCGATTCCGATACCGAGGAAGAAACGATAGGCAGTCAGTGCAGTGAAGAGGCCGGCCTGGCTTCCACCTGCGCCATACGCGCCAGCACAAAGAGCCGCAAAGATAATCAAGATGATGGTGGAAACCATAAGGGACCATTTTCGCGAATAGTGGTCGCTGAAATAGCCGAATAGAAGCTGTCCGACGACGGTTCCTGCGAATGCGATTGAGGGAACATTTTTCACGGCTGATGAGGTTTTATACGTGATCGGGTATAAGATACCAAGGATAGTATTAACAGAGCCGATGATCTAGATACCGTCATTAGTATGCTGTGGAGTTTAACTAGAAACGAGGATACATGAGGTGTCTTACATTGTTTAGATACCCATCTGAAAACAGACCTGCACCACAGGCGATGATAGGCCAGCTTCGCTCCCACCGGGATTTCCCTGTATTTTGCAGGTCTTGCTCAAGCACTTGCTTCTCATCAACGGGAATTGCTTCCTCTGGGGAGGTTACTTTAACCCCGATATCGTCGCCGGCCATGTTTGCGAGATCGCGTGCGGGTTTATTAGTGTCTGTGTATGGTAAAAGCTACCTGGATTGCCTACTTCCTGAACATAAAGGCGGAGGACCGACACAGAGAAGGAAAACAATAACAGCAGAAGTAGATATCGTCACTCAAGCTAAAGCTGACAATAGCGCATTTCTACCAGAGCAAGAAGAAGGATGATAAAGCGGAGGGGCCGATGAGCTTTTTATTCAAATGGCTTGATAGGGTATAAACGGCCGATTTTGCCTGCCACTCCCCCCCACCCTGACCTACGCTTTATGAAAAGCCGGATCCACAAGGCATCAACATGCATATGTACATTGTTTGGGCTGGATGGATACCAGAGAAGCGCTGATCCAATTGGGCAGGGAAAAGACGGGTGGCATCCAACGAAGGGAAAAAAACGCAAAAAGCTGTCCATATTTTCTTCTTTCTGTTCAGCTCTTTTCATCGATTTTAAATGCGCGTGATCCCACTCTTCTTTAGCATTGGTTACCATTCAGCATCTACTTGACTTCATAGAGTCAAATTGCAAACCGACTGTCAAAAGTTGGTAGTGTGACCTTTCCCACTTTTTCCCCACTGTCGACAACAAGGTTAAGTGCTTAAGCATAAACCCTAATAAATGCTTAATTAGCCCATTCGCTCTTTGATTTTTTCTGTGCTTTTTATTGGTGAGTGTTTTGCTAGCGTGATGCGCTATAATTTCAGAAGGTTCGGGCCTCGTTGAAAGCGGAGATTTTCACAAGATAATTAGCCAAAGGGGATTGCCGAAGATTTGAGATCAATGGAAAATTTACACGCGCTAAGGAAAAAGGGGACACAAATGTATAATCTACATCAGATAAATGGTATGAGCTTTGAAACCAGCAGCGATGAGCCTTACAATACACGCGCTTGCATCAGAATTACTACGTAGAAAGTCCAAATACTCGGAAAGTATTTTTAGCTTGCTACTAACCAGTCCATGGCCTAAGAAATTCCACACTAAAATCAGTTCGGCCACCCCGCTGGCTGACTGATAGAGATGGGGTCTCTGGTGAACCAGTCAAAGTAACACCCGGACCATAATGCGTGGGGCTCATGGGAGATACTGGGAACATGTAAAAGCTAGGACCCCTAGGTGAACCACCGAAAGCACCACGGGGGTGCTGTAGGGAGAACAATATGGAGTACATATATTCCGTGGAGTACTGCTAGCAATGCAGAAGGGACTTTGTGGGGGTCCCCAGATGCAACATTGCTCTTGATGTGAATGACGGACCGTAAACTACATGCAAAGTCTTCACCTTTGCTCCTGAATATGAGGACTCAAAGCTGAAATGGAAGAAAAGAAAACAATAGACGGAAGCTGCACGACCATTACTCTATACCATTTGACAGGTCTTGGTTCCCGCGATGCCCTGAGAACCTGCCCCAAACCTTCATTCCTTGCAGCTACCCGGCTGGATATTGCATGGCGTTTTGGCCTGGGCAGCAGTTCCTGACACGGCAGCCGTCACACTTAGAAGCAATATTATGGGCATCGTAAAGGGTGGTTGATGCTTGGGGGGCGCCTTAAAGGGCTGAGGGAGCATTGGGAAAGCCGCTAGGGAAGTTAGTTTTATGGACCTCAAGAACGAAGTCTGGGCACTGTGCCTTGCAAAGTCTTCCATCTTGCCCTTTTCTGCACGAGCCTTTCCGAAGGCGTGGTTGAAAAGGCTGGTAGGTAAAGAAGAACGTATTCCTGCGCTTGCTGAGACAAGCCGTGGAAACATTGTTTTGAAGAGGCTGTTTCGACGGTCCCTTGCGTTCCCACTGGTTACTTGCCAGATATTTTTCGGCATGATTGGCTTGTCGACAGAGAGTTGAAATTTTCCAGCCCCACCAATACCAGTAATAATCGCGCGACTAAAGCATCATCTTGCCCAGGCGCGATAGGATATGCATTTTACCGCTGAGGTTCCACCGCATCTCTTTGACGGGTGAGACATGTTTGACGTCTGATACAGTCAATTTCCTGGCTATAAAGTATAGTAGTGAAGCTTATTAGAACTATGTAGAGGGACGCCACCTTCAATTCATGCTTTCAGATAGGTGCTAGCCACGCATTGGTGCAAATACTACTTGAGTTAGAAAATGGTATGGCGGGGAGTTTATCTGATCAGGCTAGATGCAAGAGTGTAGACTACAGTAAACGGACAAGGGGCTGCCATGGTTTTGGGAGAACGTGAACTGCTTGCATCCCCATGATTGGTGGTTGAGACCTCAAAAAGAAACTTCGACTTAGATTTAGATAGTTATGACGCCTGGGTTATGTTAGCTACGCGGCATTTCTGGACTGCAGCTGTCGTATAGGTCAACACAAGAACGACGGCATTCCCGCAAGGCGATCTTCCAGCCTCAACCAATGAGGGAGGGTCAACGAAGCTGGAAGCTAGCAGGATAGCCGGTACTGGAACGAAGTGATAGTTGTGGTGGAGAAGCACAGCTCTTTAACTATAGTACGGGTAGTATTCAGGGAAGATACTCCGTGCTGCCGTGTCGTTGAGCAGTGTTTTCACTCTGCACCTAATTGACAATGGCCCAAACGTCGCAATAGATGCTATGGTACTCCTGTAAATTTCAAACTCAAGTCATTCGAGATGGAAAGTCCTCAGTAGAATTGATGAGTATTTGACGGTATAGATATAATTCACCATCTAGAAGATAGTCTCGTCCTGGCGCGGAAAGCAATGGAAAGTATCACGTGATAATGTGTTGAACCCACCACGTGACGTACACCGAGAGCTTGGGAGCTTGCGGTGACAGAGGACCAGCTAACAACGTCCCAGATCGAACCCAACTGCCTTCATCCGCTTTCATTCTTTTGCTTTTCCTTCTATATCTCATCTTCCTCTACCCTTCTCCCGCCGTCGCCATCATGGGCTCCGATCCGCAGTTTGCAAAGTATCCGGATCTGACGTTATCGCAAGACATATTCAACCTCTCCAACCCAGCATGTCCGGCGACAGCCCGCCAAGGGTCGCTGAAGAAGCTTCAAGATGCTATAAAGGAGAATAACATGGCCCCTTTATACCGACATCTTGCTCATCCCGTCGAAGGTATCCTTAATACGACTGGAGAAAGTGCCTCAGCCGCCGCGAATACTGCGCCTACCATTACCTCTGATTTACTTGCGAATAGAAGGCAGTCCGTGCAGATAGATTTAGCATGGGATGAAAAATTGTATGAGACAATGGTTGCTGAGAATAAAAAGGAGCTAGACTCTCTTCAAAAAGAGGAGGATGAGGCTGCTGAAGCCGCTGGGGATACGGAAGTACAGGCTGCTCGGGGCAAGAGAGCGGAGTTCTGGGCTCGTGTTGGAGATAAGGTGCGTAGCAGAGATGCGGTTCTCTGGTTTCATTTACTATTCTTGCTCTCTGTCATTCCACTAATGCGTTGAATCCCTTTGCAGGACAAAGCGGTTGCTGCCTATGAAGCGGTATTCGAAAACACAGGAATACTAGGAACGAAGATCGATCTAGTGCTTGCCATTATACGCATAGGGCTATTTTTTGGAGATAAGGTTTATGTGAACAAGAATATAGACCGGGCCAATTCTCTCGTTGAAGGTGGTGGTGATTGGGACCGGAGGAATCGTCTCAAGGCCTACAAAGGTCTCCATTTGCTTACCGTTCGCAATTATAACCTCGCTGCCCCGCTGCTACTCGACAGTTTGGCTACCTTCACAAGCTATGAGCTATGCAGTTACTCCGCCTTAGTTATATACGCAGTACTTGCTGGCTCCTTATCTCTCAAGCGTGTCGATTTCAAATCGAAGGTTGTCGACGCTCCTGAAATCCGTGCCCTATTAGGTGAAGGAGAAGAGAGACTGTCAGCTTTGTCTGGGGCTATTTCTTCGGGTCCGGGCGCTGGGGATGAAGAGATGAAGGATGCGGACACAACTACCAGCGCTACTCCTGGCACCGCCTCCACGGTAATCAACATTTCGACACTCGGAACTGGAACTGAAACTCAGGCAGACGCAGAAGCACCTATCGATCTTTCGTCACTTTCCAACCTGGTTCGGAGCCTTTACAATGGCGTCTATCGCACGTTCTTTGTAGCTCTTGCTGCGGTGGAAGACAATTTTCTGAGCCAGGATCGATACCTGTACGAGCATCGAGCCTGGTTTGTGAGAGAGATGCGATTACGCGCCTACCAACAACTTCTCCAGAGCTATCGGGTAGTGGGACTAGCGAGCATGGCCAATGACTTTGGCGTGACAGTGGATTTTCTGGACAGGTTAGTGTACCGGTCCTGATTCTCTTGTTTTACATTATTACTAACTTGAATTACGTTCAGGGATCTTGCGAAATTCATTGCTGCGGAAAGGATATCCTGCACCATCGACCGGGTTAATGGTATTATCGAAACAAACCGGCCAGATGACAAGAACAAGCAATATGCCGACGTGGTTAAACAGGGAGATGCGTTGATAACCAAGCTCCAGAAGTACGGACAAGCGGTGAGAATGAGAGGAAGCGAGAGAGCATGAAGCGGATGATCGCTCAAAGCGACGATCGATCTTTCTGGCTAGAAGTAGAGCATATGCAATGTACACTTTTAACGGTGAATGATATCTAGATGGTTAGAACGGCAGCTCTTCCGGTTGAGTCCCAAGTGTAGCCTCCTGTGTTTCCTCTCTTGTAGTGCCAATCTGGATGTTAACCTCGTCATCCATGCATATCGTATTGCATCCACGTAGGACATGCGTGAGGATATAATCCGTGGAACGGATGAAACGGGATAACTGCTGTGAACTCGCCGGTACAACATCCGGGTCTGAAGGTCGAAACGACCACAAGATTTACGCCAACAAACCAGATATGCGAGAGAACTGAGCTATCATCTCATCGGAAGATGTCTACATCGCCCAGGAACTTCTCCGTACTAAACGGCCAAACTCTCCAATCACGCGTGGCGCGCGCCGTTATCGATAGTGATCGGTAAATTTCTTTCACTGTCGAGCGCGTCGTTCAATATGATAAATCAGCTGTGAAAAGGTTACAGTCGCCAGTTGAAGACTTAAAACTCATCCTCGTTAACATTGCCATCCCATCGTCCAGGCAGCAAATCTCGATTCGCCTCCTTGACCGTGGAAACCGGCTGACCAACAAGCGTCGAGAACCAGAGCAAATTCTCCGAGCCACGGTGCGAGTTCCTGGTGGCCACCCATGGCGCCAATCCGGCTGACCGCTCATTTTGCTTCTGTCGCGAGATGTAAACCGCATTCGCTGACGGGCGTGGCATCCTGCAGACCAGACACGAACAATCCAGGTGAGTGGCCACCCATCAGTCTCCCAAGCTGCAGCAAAACCCAAGGAAAAAACGCCCCTCTCTCTCTCTCCCTCCCTCCCGTCCATCGTATGACCCCACCATAGCGAAGTCTCGAGCCTGTGTGTGACTAACCCGTGTCCTGCTTTTCGTCTTTTTTCGCCTTCTTTTACATCTTTGCAGGTTTTTCTCATTTCTTACGCTCTAAAAGTTCCAGTTACACCCTCCAGCAGAGGCATCGCAACATGGGTTCCATCGCTACCGGTCGTCTTAACAAGGACAACATCAACCCGAACGTCAAGGCTGCCCAGTATGCAGTCCGGGGAGAACTAGCCGTCAAGGCAGAGGATTACAGAGTCCAACTTGAAAACGCCGCACAGCTTCTTTCCAAGACCCCGCAGGACGGGCCCGTATTACCGTTTGATAAAATCATATTTGCAAATATCGGAAACCCGCAGCAGCTCGAACAGAAACCAATTACCTTCTTCCGACAAGTACTCAGTCTGCTAGAGTACCCCCCACTTCTCGAAAATGAAGAGGTCCTAAAGTCGTCGTTGGGCTATAAGCAGGATGTCATTGACCGTGCTAGGTTCCTGCTCAAGGAGGTGCAGAGCGTGGGTGCATACAGCCAGAGTCATGGTGCGCCGGCGGTGCGGGCAAGCGTTGCCAAGTTTATCGAGCGCCGTGACGGGTTTCCCGCGGACCCGGCTCAGATCTATCTGTCTGCCGGTGCGTCGTCGGGAGTTAATACTTTGCTAAACGTCCTCTGTGCTGGAAACAAGACCGGTGTGCTTGTTCCAATCCCCCAGTATCCACTCTATACCGCAACCCTGTCCGTGCTGGATGCCACATGTGTGCCTTACTACCTCGATGAGAGCAAGGATTGGGAAATTGACGTCGAGGGTCTTCGCCAGTCGGTCGCTAAAGCCAAGGCCGACGGAGTCGATGTTCGTGCGTTTGTGGTGATCAACCCTGGAAACCCCACTGGTGCTAGCTTGAGTCCCAAAGCGATCAAAGAAGTATTCGACTTTGCGGTGGAGGAGAATCTGGTAGTCATCGCCGACGAGGTATACCAGACGAATATCTTCAAGGGAGAATTCACCTCGTTCAAAAAGCAACTACGACAGCTACAGAAAGATCAGCCTGGTAGATATGATCATATCGAGCTCGCGTCGTTGCACAGCATCTCAAAAGGCATGGTTGGAGAATGCGGCCACCGAGGAGGATACTTTGAGCTGATTGGCTTCCACCCCGATGTTCGCGATCAGATCTACAAGTTTATCAGCGTCATGCTCTGTCCACCCGTTATTGGTCAGTGCCTGGTTGAGTTGATGGTAAACCCTCCCAAGGTAGGCGAGCCCAGCTATGAGCTGTACAATGAGGAATACAACGCGATCTCCAGCGGACTCTACGAGCGAGCTCTCGCGCTATACGAGGCATTCAAGAAGATGGAAGGAGTTGAATGCCAGGAGCCACAGGTATGTTTCAACCCACATAGTGTCTCATTGTTCTAGAAATATTGCTAACTCTGCGTAGGGAGCCATGTACCTGTTCCCCACCATCAATCTGCCACCCAAGGCCATGGAAGCGGCCAAAGCGGCAGGTCGAAAACCCGACGAGTACTATTCCCTCCGGCTCCTCGACGCGACAGGCGTGTGCATCGTGCCTGGGTCTGGGTTTGGGCAGAAAGAAGGAACGCAGCACTTCCGCACGACCTTCCTGGCGCCCGGGACGGCGTGGGTTGAACGGATAGTGAAGTTCCACCAGGAATTTATGGATGAATTTAGATGATGCAATTGGACATTAAAGGATATTTACCATATTGGTCTATCTCGCTGTTAGATTGTTATGCTCTTGCTGTATATAGAACTCATACACATATACGCACACGCAACGCCGCTCGATACATACATAGACCGGCCTTCCAGAAGCTTCGGCTAAATTAAATGAAATAAAATACAAATAAATTGCAACATCCTTTCAACATCCTCTAACATCCAGGCCATACGGAGCACAAGGATGTGTTGAACATCGAAAAGCCGACCAATCACGACCATCACATGATGCGGGAGATACCGGAGCACCAGGGCCACCCTGCAAACGGCTCGGAAAGAGTCGCCGGAAAGGATCTTCGTCTGCCCGTGATTTCCCTCGGATAGCCGCGAGGCAAAGGAAGACCGCAAAGGATAGACCAGCATGGCAATGGGCAGAAAACTCGTCAAGTATTAAGAACTAGCTAGAATTAAAGGAGTGTATTAATAGATGAATCAGAAAAACTAGCGAGTCCTGTGACTGATGTTTTTTTCATTCTGGGAGGCGGGAACTAGAGTCTTAGCCGTAACTCCCCCATATTCTTTCATCCGGAGTACTGCTATGTATGAACAGTAGTAATTACACCAGTCAGGGCGCGAAAATAGCACGGCCCGACGGGGGCTGAGTGTCCGTAAGGCTGACGTAATTGGCCAATGTCTTGCTACTTACTTCTTCTTACGGACGACGGCCGAGTTGGCTGATGAGATCATGGGACTGTATTACTGAGTAAATTACCGAAGGTGGCCGTGACAACAGGAGTAGGGTGTTTCATCGTATTATCCTCCTGCCAAGTGAGGAACTCCAGCTGTAAAAATACATAACAAGGCCTAGACTTCAGCCACAGCCTGACTGCTTGCTCCCGATATCTCCCGTCTGTGGGGAGAAGAAAGACTCATCACTCATTCACTCCTTGTGTCTCTCACTCTCACACTCTCTTCACCAGCTATATATACGCCCTCCCCTCCCATCATGGTCTCGTCTACTGAACGTGATAATAATACCAATCTCCCCTCTACCACTACTACTTCTTCTGTTTTGTCTGCCGATTTCTATAGACAGCAGATTGCCAAACAAGAGCATTCCAACTACCACTCGACCTCCCTCAGAATGATGACTCCGTCGGTTAACCGTACGGCTCTGCACCCTGCCGGTGTACAGTATGATATACCCTTCTACTCTTCTCTTCCACTACGCAAGGCTAACTGTCTTGATAGACCCGGCAAGAGCCATACTGAGCTCGAGGAAGAGCTCCATGAGACTGCCCACATTGACTACGAGAGAGTTGCCATCGTAAGTCTACACTGCAATCCTTCAATCCATCTCGAAACTATGTCTAACTTGACACTAGATTGCCAACCCCTCCGTCGCCTCCCTCTACGAAGATGCCCTTGTCTACGAGTCTGGAACCGCCATCACATCCAGCGGTGCCCTGACAGCTTACTCTGGTGCAAAGACCGGCCGATCTCCCTCAGACAAACGAATTGTACAAGAACCAAGCTCAGAGAATGACGTCTGGTGGGGACCTGTTAACAAGCCCATGGCTCCAGAGGTATGTTGGTGAACTTCTGCTGTTGAACTTTTCTGAACTTGCGCCTCTTCCCTGCTATCCGCGTCCAACCCTTGCTCGGCTCCCCGCATTTTTCCATGCATCTTCGATGGCCCACGTGATATGACGTACCTTTTTGCGCTTCACCCTCCTTGGCAAAACTCTTGGCAACTTGCTAATTCTTGGCTTTTCATTGGTTTAGGTATGGAGAATCAACAGAGAACGTGCTGTCGACTATCTCAACACCAGGAATCGCATCTACGTCATTGACGGTTATGCTGGATGGGATGAACGCTACCGTATCAGCGTCCGCGTTGTTTGCGCCCGCGCCTACCATGCTCTCTTCATGCGCAACATGCTTATCAGACCCTCGCTCGAGGAGTTGAAGGGCTTCCACCCCGACTATGTCATCTACAATGCCGGATCTTTCCCAGCTAACCGCTTCACTGAGGGTATGACTTCGGCTACCTCCGTTGCCATCAACTTCGCCGAGAAGGAGATGGTCATCCTCGGTACTGAATACGCCGGTGAGATGAAGAAGGGTGTCTTCACCGTTCTCTTCTATGAAATGCCCATCAAGCACAATGTCCTCACCCTTCACTCTTCCGCCAACCAGGGCCAAAGTGGTGATGTTACCGTATTCTTCGGTCTCTCTGGTACCGGAAAGACCACCCTCTCCGCTGACCCCAAGCGTGCTCTGATCGGTGACGACGAGCACTGCTGGAGTGACCGTGGTGTCTTCAACATTGAGGGAGGATGCTACGCCAAGTGTATCGGCCTCTCCGCCGAGAAAGAACCCGATATTTTCAACGCCATTCGCTTCGGATCCGTCCTTGAGAACGTCGTCTTTGACCCTCAGACTCGTGTTGTCGACTATGATGATTCCACCCTCACCGAGAACACTCGTTGCGCTTACCCCATTGAATATATCGAGAACGCCTTGATCCCATGCATCGCCGATCAACACCCATCCAACATCATCCTCCTCACATGCGACGCCCGTGGTGTCCTCCCACCAATTTCCAAGCTCAACACTGAACAGACCATGTTCCACTTCATCTCTGGTTACACCTCCAAGATGGCCGGTACCGAGGACGGTGTCACCGAACCCCAAGCCACCTTCTCCTCTTGCTTCGCCCAACCTTTCCTTGCTCTCCACCCAATGCGATATGCCACCATGCTTGCCGACAAGATCGCCCAGCACAAGGCCAACGCCTGGCTCTTGAACACCGGCTGGGTCGGTGCCGGAGCTACCACTGGTGGCAAGCGATGCCCACTCAAATATACCCGTGCCATCCTCGATGCCATCCACTCCGGCGAGCTCGCCAAGGCCAACTATGAAGTCTACGACACCTTCAACCTCAACATCCCCACCTCCTGCCCCGGTGTGCCAGACGAGCTCCTCAACCCCCAGAAGAGCTGGACTGGATCCGCCAGCTTCAAGGACGAAGTCACCAAGCTTGGCAAGCTCTTCAACGAGAACTTCACCAAGTACAGTGACCAAGCCACCAAGGAGGTCATTGCTGCCGGCCCAGTCATCTCATCGTGACTATCTCCTGAGACGCCAGAGGACAAACCCGAGGTGCCAAAAGTGCCAGAGGTTGTCCCTGAAATCATCGTTTCAGAAAAGGTACCTGAAAAGGTCCAAGAGAACGGTGCTTCACCAAGGATAATAGAGAAAACACCGGAGAAACCGCAGCGACAGCGAACTTACAAACGTATTCGCCATCTCTTCCGACGAAAGTCACAACAAGCTTAAAAAATATACCCATCTACCCAACCATTGTCACACCACCTCCGCCTACAAAAAATTGTCTTTTCCCCATGTTAGCATATTTTCCTTTCTTATTTCCTTATGGTCAAGGTTTCCTAGGCGTGTCAAATAACCATTGCGTTGCATCGGCTCTTGTTTTTGTTTTTCTTTTCATATTTCTAATTCTCCATGTTAACCATTCCTTACCCATCTTGTCTTTGAAAGAAGTTCATTGACACCTATCCGCCTAGCCCACCCCTTTTTAATTTCTCAATTTCCTCCCAGGTTACATGGCTATTTCTTTTTTCCATTCTCATTTCTCATTTTCATTACTTGACTTTCTGTCGAGATTCGATCTGGGGAAGTTATACTTCCTACATCAAAGTGGCAGAACAAAAACTGCTGCGAGAAAGGTTTTATCTTTAGTAGATAAGATTATAGCACAAAATACAAAAAAATAAGTTAAAATTTGAAAAAAAAACCCCCCTTGCTCAGTGATTCTATCAGTAACTTAGACCACTTCCTTAACCAAACTCCCTGTCACTGCCAGTCTCACGTAGTTATTAGAGCTGAGCGTATAGCGTATTTCACCACACTCAGCCACGCCACTTAATCACCAGCAAATATCAATAACGTATTTCACATATTCTTGGTCTCATTACATCAGTAACGTATTTGATCAATAGTTACAGAAATTTCACCAGTGACCAAGAGATGGCGTGACCGGGCGAGTAGTGAAATACGGCCTCCGAGAAGCTTAAGAAGGACGTCAAGGACCTTCGAACAACCGAAAGCTCGTCCTAAGCACCAACCTTCTTCAAAGACTCTAGCTTCCCAGTTCGGCAATATTTCTCAATCTCAAGGTTTGTGAATTTGGATAGATCATCAACCAGCGGACTGACAAGATAGGAGCAACTATCTTGTGCACGGCATGGGCAGTCTGCAGTCTGCAGCCAGGGGTCAGGCTCGCCAATAGCTTAAACTCAGCTTCAAACACCTCCTCCAACATGGAGCTAGTTAAAGCACAACTTGTTTTTCTTCAACTGCTTTTCAAAATAGTTGGAGAATACACAAGTCCCGCAAGGAGATGGAACTTTAACGGAGAATGCAAGACTACTAGTCAGGAAGAAAGATCACTTCAGCCGAAGCTGAGCATCAAGCAGCGGAAACGAAATCCTCTAGTATCTGGGCCCTCGACTCCCTTGCTCCCGGGCCTCTGGCTGGAGGGCCGACCCCTTCTGCTGCTTCATCGCTCGATATCACGGTCTATCCCTGTTGCCGGTGTTTGCAGGCTGATAAGTTGAACTGTCGTTTCGACCCTAGTGGTCGCTGTGATCATTACCACCTCGTTAGTAAGCTCTGCCAGGCTGTGAGTATTCTTCTTAGACCCCTTCGCCGACCCGTTCTGACTTTCCAGGTTGTTCCGGCGCGTATGCTTATAGTGAAGCAGATCTTCGATTTGAGCGAGGATCTCGCTAACCCTAGTTTGCCTAACCGCGTCGTGGAGAACCTGCGCAAACAATACAATGCCAAATTAAAAGCCTTTAAGAATAAACACATGCTATTGGCGCGGGATCATGTCGTTTTTCCCGTTGCCCTCCCACGCCCTAGGCGGGGAAAGGGCCGGTTCTGCCGCCGGGCCTGGGAATCCCGTTCTTTTAGAAATTGCCCGTGGTATCAAGAAGTTGGTTGCAAGTATTTCTTTTTCTATCTCTTATGAGCAGACTAACCCTTTCTATGTAGTATTTAAATAAGCTCATGCTGAAAAAGTTGCGCGGTGCGGCAGTAGTCGAGAAGATTGACGATCTTATCCGGTCCGCCAGCCTACAGAGCGTTGATAATAATAAGACTGGAAGTTTAGTCGATTTTATTGCCGACAATTCGGCGGATGTTAGTGACGGTGAAGCATTTCTAACGTTTCTAGCTTGTTTAGCTTCGCCGTTTTCACTTGGTTAGTGCTTTTTCAGTTGTTGATACCCATTTTTTCAGATTCTTTTCAGAAGATTCTCATGCAAGTTGGAAAGCAGTTTTCGAGATATCCTTTCGCTGATTTTTAGCTCTCCAGTCTATTCCCAATTCTTGTCTCTTCATTTTCAAATATTCCCGAAGTTACTGCGGAATATTCATTATGACTCCCTCGAGCTTCTCTTCAAAGTAAACTTATTCTCAAGTCGGATTGACTTCGTCAACTTTTTCGAACTCTTCTTCAACTTGGGTCTGTTATATTACTCAGAGTTCTCCCACTCCCGCTCCTGTCTCTCTTGTACCGGGAATGACAAGTTTGGATGTTTCCAGACTTCGACCTGATGTTTCTTTGTCGATTTCGGAAGACTTTTCGAGCTTTCGGGGATTTTCCCCCATGTCTGGAGTTGAGATAGGCTCTCCTGGTTCCCATTTAGGTTCTCCCGTGGCTTCGGATAATTCGAATCGGCAACACTTAGTTATCTGGGGCAAGTAAAAAAAACTATGTCCAGGAAGTTGGGGAACGAGAAAAAGCAGAGCTAAGACGCCTGGTTCAAGTACTTTATATTGCAGGGTACAATGGCCGTAGCTATTGAACCTGCAGGCTTTTAGGTCTAGTGGTTAAGTCTATGAGTTTGACACTTTATAAACAATATGAAATACTTATACTTCTTAAATTCTTCTGCCTTCCCTCCATGTCTCTCACATCACACACTAGATATATTGGAGGTTAGATGTAGTGAAGTGTGGAACATGGGATTATGGCTGAGAGTGCATATCACGTGCCAAATCCTTACATAACCACTAGCGCGCTTCCATTTTAGACGGGTTATGACTGTGTGCCCCTCCAAAAACACCAGTGGGGTTTTCTGTCTGTTTATAGATATTGCAATCTTGCAACGGATCTTTTTCAGCACAGCAACCACGCAAATAGTCTCAATTCTCTGTATCTATATCGTGTGAATAAGACCACCATGGCAGAGCCAGTCACAGAGAGCCTCGCCAAGCTCCAGCTCGATCCGGAGACGGGCGAGATGGTCTCGAAGAGCGAGCTGAAGAAACGAATCCAAAAGCGAGCGAAGAAGGCTTCCAAAGCCGCTGCCAAAAGCAGCGGGCCGAGTACACCAAAGAGCAAGCCTGCCACTCCTAAACCCACCGAATCCGCCATTGATCCAGATGCCATGTTCAAGCAGGGCTTCCTTGCCGACGTTTACAACCTCAGACCTGTACCGCATACCAGAACGAGATTTCCTCCCGAGCCAAACGGCTATCTACATCTAGGGCATGCGAAGGCTATTGCGATCAATTTTGGATTTGCGCGATACCATGGTGGTGAAACAATTCTTCGCTTTGACGATACAAACCCGGAGGCCGAGGAGGATAAATACTTTCACGCAATTGAAGATATAGTTCGCTGGCTTGGTAATATTTTCTCTGTTTACAGCATTGTTTGGCTTAGTCTGATAGACTAACTCGCTTTCCTTCAGGATTTACTCCCCACCAGATTACGCATGCGAGTGATAACTTCCAGCGCTTATACGATCTCGCCGAGAAGTTGATCGAGCTAGGCAAAGGCTACGTCTGCCATTGCACGGAAGCTGATCTTAAACTCCAGCGTGGAGGTGAAGATGGTAAATCGCCGCGGTTTCAGTGTACTCACGCTTCCCAGGACGTGGCTACCAATCTTCAAAAATTCCGCGATATGCGTGACGGGAAATATGAACCGCAGACTGCGTTTTTGCGCATGAAGCAGCAATTGCTAGAGAACGGGAACCCTCAAATGTGGGATATTGTCGCCTATCGCATTCCTAAAAACCGTACTCCCCATATCCGGACTGGAACAAAATGGCATATCTATCCATCCTATGACTTCGCACAGTAAGTCTACCTCTGCATGAAGCGCCGGGTCATACTTTCGTGCTTATACTTACCCCTTTAAATAGTTGTCTCTGCGACAGTTTCGAGGGGATCACCCACAGTCTGTGCACAACCGAGTTTATAACTGCCCGAGAAAGCTACGAATGGCTTAACAAGACGCTCGGTGTCTATGAGCCAATGCAGCGCGAGTATGGTGAGTTTTTCTTATTTACCAATCACGTTATCCTTCCATTAATGAATTCCAGGTCGTCTCAATGTTAGTGGAACTGTTATGAGCAAGCGAGTTTTGAGAGAATTGGTTGAAAAGGGCATAGTCCGCGACTGGGACGATCCTCGCCTTTATACCTTGATCGGTATCCGCAGAAGAGGTGTACCTCCAGGAGCCATTCTTTCCTTTATCAACGAGCTAGGTGTTACAACATCAAAGACCGTTATCCAAATTTCACGGTTCGAACAGACAGTTCGCCGCTACCTCGAAACAACAGTCCCACGCCTCCCACTCGTCCTAGATCCTATCCGTGTCGTTATCCAAGAAATGGGTGACCTGGAAGGTCAAGAGCTCGAGCTACCATTTTCACCAAAGCAGCCCGAGTTTGGCTCCTATAAGCTGAACATGACCTCGGCAGTCTACATTGACCGATCAGACTTCCGGGAAGACCCCGAAAAGGATTTCTTCCGCCTGTCGGTCGGTCAAACTGTCGGCTTACTTTATGTTCCTCATCCTATCAAGGCAGTCTCCTTTACTAAAGACGAAGCTACGGGTAAAGTAACGGAGATTCAAGCCGTCTTGGTACGGGACAGCCCAAAACCAAAGGCATTTATCCACTGGGTCCCAGAAGGATCCCGTAAAGTCACAGTCCGCATTCACAACCCACTTTTCAAATCTGAAAATCCCATGGCTGCAGAGGGTGGATTCCTATCCGATGTCAACCCGGACAGCGAGAATATCTACCCTGACGCACTCGTTAATTCCGGATTTGACGAAGTTCGCCGCCGTGCTCCTTGGCCCAAGGCCGAGGGTGAAAAGTCTCTTGCCGGGCCTGAAGGTGTCCGATTCCAAGGCATGCGAGTTGCATATTTTGTAAGCATACAAGCCCAATCCCTTAAATTCTTGGATCATAGAATGCCTGCTAACAAACTCAATTATCATAGGCGATGGATTCCGATAGCACTGAAGATTCCATTGTGCTAAATCGAATTGTGGCTCTTAAAGAGGATGCGAAGAAGGCCTAAGAGATAGATTATGCTTCGGTTTATTAATTCACCTAGGGGCTTTGGAGGAGTAGTGGGCGTCTAAAAAGCTGGGGAAAGCCCTATGGAAAATTATCATTAATGTGATTTGCCCTCTAGACATAAGGTCCCGTACCTTTATAGATGGGCTAAACAAATTCCTTCCTCTGAGAACTTTTTTTTGTATAGATACCGGAGTATCAACAGATATAATCCAACCTAGTACGAACAAGATGAAGCAGTGTTGTGTACAAGAATGCTCTATGCGGACTATATAATAAACAAACATAGGGAGGTGTTAGCATCAGTTAAAGGTCAAAGATACATCCCGAGTGAGAAGCGGTGATTGCACTTTCTCAGCTCCATTCCCCAGTCTTCAAGACTCAAATTCAATAAGCTGAACCAATTCTAACCAGCTTATCACCCACCTACCTAATAAAAATGGCCTCACCTCCAATAACACTCTCACATCTCCCAATCGACATCACGAATGAAATCTGCTCCAAGCTCAGTCACGCCTCACTTTGCGCGATGGAACTCACCTGCCATACCCTTCACCAGAAAATATCCCTATACAAGGAGATCAAGGGACAAGAACAAAAATACAAATACAGCAGCGATGGCCAAGGTCAAGATACTATAACAACTTCCGAAAAACTATCACCATCATCACCATATACAATCGTCGACCTACTTGAAATCGAGACCTGGCCATGCTACACCTTCCCTCTAAACGAGCCATTAAAACCAGCACGCCGAGAACAAGCGCTCGCCAAACCGGACTATTTCGCATGTCATCGGTGCCTTAAGGTTAGAAGTGCCCAATACTTCACGAACAGAATGCTAGCTAGGCGCAAGATAGATGATTCAGACAGGCTGGATGGGTATAAGCGGTACATTGAGACGAGGCGAATCAGGTCGTGTATTGACTGCTGCGTTGCGAGGGGGGAGTATATACCCGGAAACATCATTCGGTATGGTGGCTGGTGGCTTCGGGGTCGTGGACATGGAACTATTTGCATTTCGTGCCTGGAGTTCAAGGATGTGGAAGTTGCTTGGGGGAGGGGGTTGAGTTGTAGGGATTGTAAGGAATTGGTGCTGGAGGAGTTTAGGAAGAGGGTTGAGGGAAGGATTGGGATGATTGATGATTGATTGGATCGCACACATAGAAGAGGATGAAGATGATGTCGCGAGGGTTCAACATGAATTAATCCATTTCATTCCATTCCATTTCCCTAACATATAGGGTTGGAGGGTGGGGGTATAGTATACTCCTTTCCTTGTCAGCTATGCCTAACGCATTCACTTCAGTAAACCGACAACGCAGATTAAACGAAGGCCATAAATATGCAGCAACGAAATATAGATCCCCTAATACCAGAGGCATAAACACAGTACAAGCACAGAGTAGATGCTGGTATCGATATAGAAAAAAGAAAAAAAAGGGGTGAATCCGCCACTAAAGAAACGGTGGAACCAGAGAGATCTATTGCAGTTTTGACGAGCGCAAAACAAACAGCGAACATTTCTCGATCGAAGGCGGTAGAGTGTTGAGATATTGTGTTTTGTTCCTCCTCTTTCTTTCAGCCTTTCCCAGGCTGATATTTCGGATGGATGGGACGAGGTGGAGCAGATCGTAAAAATAGCGTCAAAGTCACATGATTAACTAGCTCTGGACGATTTTTTTCCCTCTTTCAACAGAAAAACAATTCAATCAAATCCTTCAAGAGATTTTCATGAAGTGACGAAGTTGAGGTAGTCGACGACGATAAGCGTCACCATCCTAAACGATCACCCAACAATGCAGACGGTTAGTCTCGGCTCAACAAACATATAGTTTTCCATCGGGAGCGGGAGAGCGGATGCAGGAGCTGAGCATCGGGAAACAGCTGCTCGGGAAAACAGAAAAAAAAAAAGGGTCAAGGAGAATAAACATGGGGGTGGGGGTTCCACTTACGCGTGGGGCGCGATCCGAATGTAGTAAGTTCCAAAACCTCGATAGAACCTCAGCCAACCCTCGTCTCTGACAACTTTTCGGGCGCAGTCAAGCACACCCTTGTACGGCACTTGTCCGGTCTTGGGATCCTTTATTTGCTTCTGGA
This sequence comes from Arthroderma sp. MBC 929, assembly GCA_030789285.1. Classification (NCBI taxonomy): domain Eukaryota; kingdom Fungi; phylum Ascomycota; class Eurotiomycetes; order Onygenales; family Arthrodermataceae; genus Arthroderma; species Arthroderma sp. MBC 929. Next base: position 64,811 of record JARJUX010000087.1, read on the forward strand.
GGCGGGTCTTGATGAAATCGAAAGGAAGGGAGAGGAAACTAGCGAAGAAACCGGCAATTGCCGACGCTGCGAATGTGCGAGAGCGAGGGGATAGACTCGTATGGGTTTGGAGCTGGGACTTTGATTCGGCGAAGAAGGTCAATTGGCCAAAGTTCAATGCCATTGCTCGGACAACTGTCGGGGAAGCTCCAGACCAGAGTGCAGCGACACCCTCACTCTTGGAGATGCGCATCAACGCGTCCACGACGGAGCGGTAGTTGGCCCTGGCTTCGGGAGGCTTAAGACCATCTGACTGCATTCGAATCAGGGCTAGATCGGCTGGATTTCCGATCATTGCAGCCAGACCGCCAGCGGTCAGACCGGCACCTGCACGCTGGCCAAAGGTAACGCTCTCACCCTTGGCTTCAGCTCGGGCGTTGAGTGTTTTGATGAAAGTGTCGAAGAAGCCGAGGCGGGCGGTGGTGTAGACGGCTTGTCGCAGAAGACCTGCAGAGAGGCCGGTGTATAGGTCAAGCACACGACCGGACGCGATGATTTGTCTCGTGACACCAAGTGCAGATGGACGAGGACCTTCTCTAGCTCCCTCACCGGCGAGCTGCAGTCGGACCTTGACCATATCTATGGGTTGAATGACAGCTGTAGCAGTCATACCAGCCAGGCCACCATTGACGAACGGCAAGGCAGCTCTGGCGTATGGGTTGCGGAGGATGTCGGCAGCTGCATTGTTGGATGATCCCTTGACGGTCTTTGTTTCACGGACAGGCTCAGCAGCTGCTGCTGCAGCAGTAGCAGCAGGCTCTTTGAGAGAGGAAGAAGCCATAGCTAGAGGTAGCCAGAAGCAGGTACGGGAGGACTAGACACAAACAACAGATAGCAAGCTAGCTCAGATGGTGCATATAAGCTGTGAGATAGCGAGTGTTGGATAGCTAAGATGAGAGAAGCTCAATGGCGTTCACATCCTAACAGGTAAAGAAGAAGAAGAAGAAGAGAAGAAGAAGAAAAAACCGGACGACGAGGAGATGAAAAGAAGATGAAGAAGATGAGCTGGTTCGAACGTCACCCAGAGAGCTCTCACGTGCCTGCCCAACACGGCTAACCTCCTTTTTACCCCGCTCATTTCTCTCTCTCTCCTCTCACGGGTTTTGTACTGGGACCAGAAAGAGAGCGTACCAGCAAGTATCAAGTCTGTATACTTTCAGGCCAGGGACAGAGTGTAGAGTTGGCGGGCCTGCGTCTGGGCCCGACAAAAGATGGCGTTGGTGATATGCATGCACCGCCAATACATCCACTTTCCACCCGCAGACGTCATAGTCACTTTTTTATTAGGTCTTGGTACTTGAATATACTCAAAGGTACATACTACTAAGTACATACTAAGTACTCGAGTACTTTCTCTCCTCCCGCCTGCCCGCTAAATTACCTAGCGCTGTTCGGTCCGTCGTACCACGCTATCCCTGATATGGCTCATTTCTCCCGTCTTGCAGCCAATCAGCATGGATATACTTTTCGTCACTGTACCAGGTTACCTGTAGCTTATGTCATCGCAGCAGGATGATGCTGTTCAGTTGATGCATGAAAGAGAGGAAGATACGATGGTGTATGGTAGAGAATGTATTACATCTGCTGGTAGTATACACGCTCATCTGGCCGTATTATAGGCGGTGGTGACCAATACAGGCAGTATCCGCGCGAGTATACGATCAACCAATCTCAGACGCCCACTGACGCGCGGTGGGTCAATGGAGATCATACCAACACTCTCTCAGCCTGTAGATCAAGAGCTGGTCATCAATCATCTCAACAGACTGTATGCTTGCTACCTCTTTCCAGATGAGTTCAACAACGGCAAAATGCACACGGAATCTTCGAAACTGATGTCTGGGAAATGTCCACTCCTGCACCCATCGTCGGAGACCAAGCGTGGCTGGAACTCATCCAAACCGGCACCTTTCCGTCAGAGAGTCATCATGTAGATCGTTTAATCGTCTTGGCCTGCATGTTGGGCACGCCTACATACGGTCTATTCAAGGGAGCTTCCTTTCGATACTGTAGAAACTGCAGTCAATGCGCTACAGAATGCATAGGTGAGGGTTACATCCATTCATATACATAGATAATTCTACCCATTCTTGAAGCATCAGACATGGCAGTCGAAATCCATCTTTTGTTGACGGACTGTAACTTACTACTCTCCCTAACCCCCACTCCCTCCATCCCCTGAAGACGTGATTTTCGCATGGTTTCGTTTCGTAAATATGCTTATTATAGCGTGTTTTCATTTATTCTCGCTGCACGGCTTCCTACTACCGAGAAAACTCCGGCTCCCCCACGGACCAACGGGACATCGTGGATTCACCACCAACCGTCAAAACAGCCATCTATTTACCCGCTTTGCTCTTCCTTCCCAAGAAACGAAAATTTCATCAAAGCCCCAGATCGATCAACCGTTAACCGAATTTCCCGTCCTTCATTTCTATCATCATCGTCTACTTTACTTCTCTCTCCGGTTCTCCGATCGGTTATTGAAGGCGAGACGAAGGGTGGGAGTTCAATCTAGTTTTTTGGGGGTTTGAGCTGGGGTTCACCCTTGATCTTGATACCCGACCATTTCTTTCTTTATTTGAAGATACTGAAGTGATGGATCAGTAACATTGAGGTTGTGCTACTTTGTCTCTCTACATATAGAAGACTTGAACTGTTCAGTGCCCTTGATGTCCTGATCCCTGATATGATACCCTGATGTTCCTTTACATGGTAGAAGCGGTTAACGATGCTGCATCTAAATTTGGCCCTGGACACATGAATGGCGCAAGGTAATGCTCGGGCGGGATGGTGCATATAAGTATGTCGAGCTTCAGTTCATGTATCCCTACCATCCATCTATAGCGGGTGTCGGCAATAGCTATAGCGACATGATCGCTTGGGACTTCTACTCAGAGCATACGTGCTACCTTTTATGTCTCATTGCTTTAATCATTTCAACGTTGGGGCTGCTGTCAGATAGGTTTCAGCACGTATCGCCCATTCAAACCCCTCGGAAGGACCGGTATTCCCAGCTGGACGTCTGTCTTCTGGAGTTGCATTTCTAGTCCTGATTCATACAAAGGCGCAGAGCATGGTCCCCTCTCTACAATAGAGCAACGTGGGAATATCTCGCCCATATTCATACAGCCGTTTTAACACCATTAGTTAATCCTATATACCGCTACCCTTATACCACGCAGATTTGAAAGATGAGCTGAAACCCAGGGGCCACACCTCAATTATTCATCTTTACATTCCAAATGCAATCCTCTTCCACACGCGCTCGACATCCTGGCAAAGGGCAAGAAATTCATCGCTCTCAAGGCGCTCGCATACCCACGATTCAACCAATGCAGATCGCTCCGAGCCTGGAGTTGAGAGATATGCTGAAAAGTCTGCTGGAGATATACACTCGGCGTTCCCTTGTTCGACCGGACGAGACTGCTGAATACCTTGGCTCTGTGCTATATATGACGCATCCTTATTTGTTTGGCTACTAGTTACGTTGACAGAAACCGCTTTTGCGGGTGATGATTGAGACAATGGCTCTGCAGCCATATTTCGTTGTATAGAGCGATCTTCGAGGCAAGGGGCCTTCGTCGGGCTTGTCTGGTGGGCATTTGTGATGTCTTCTAAAGGACGTTTTAAAGGTGATGCCGTATCTAAAGGGATAACTATACTTCCATCCGTCATCCGTATAGGCTGACTATTAGGTTGCGTAACAGCACCTTCAGTTCGAGTCGGTATATCAGCTGAGAGGGGTTGCGCCCCATTCATCATCGATGAATTAACATCGCTGTTGTGGGTTGCAACACTTTGCAGCCGAGCCTGTGAATGGTTTACCGGGTACGTGGCTGGCTTTGGGACTGCCGTCTGACCAGCATTTCTTTTCATCGACTTTGCAAACGGAAGTTCCCTTCTCGGAGGTAAAAGCTTATCAAGCGCCTCTACATCCGGAAATTTTCGGGCTGCAGATGATGTATTGCGGGATTCGACGTTCTGTCGCGGTCGAGGGCACTCCATACCAGAGCTTGATCGTGGAAGAATTCGATGGGCTGGAGTAGTATGTAGGGCTGGCATGAGCGAACCCTACATCGAATCTACGTTAGCTCTATGAATGACAGCCTGGATCAACCAATTCCCATTCTTCAAATAATACTGCAAAAGCAGGAGCTTGGGGTGGATGGCTGGTACCATTGACGACGGCCGTGGATCAGCAAGTCTCACTTGCAAAGGGTCGATACTAGTCAGGGTAACTGAAGAGCCCTAACCGAAGTTCAAGTCAGCATGGTGAAGCCAATATTCCTCGGTCCAATTTCTACATGTGCCTCAAATCAATAACCCAGATGGATGCAGCTAGCAATACCGTTGAAGATGGCCGGGTTTCCGCAATATTCGAAGGTGATTGGAACCATGGCTGAACCCCACCATCAACGGGAGCGCAGCCAATCCCCGCGGTTGATGGGAACGAACTCCTCACCTCCGTCGGTAGAGTGGCTGGAGGTATCGAACAGGGCGGGTTGGCCTGTGAATTTGAACCGATGCTCGACTCCATCACTGAACAGCCGGCCTCGGTGAAGATGGATAGGACTTTAGTAAAGTCATCACTAGATGCGAACTTGGCCTGAAAGCGACGGATCTTTGAATAGGAAAGGAAGAGAGTTAGCAGACAATATTGCTGTTACTTATTTCCTTACTCCTGGCCGCAATACCGACCTGATTCGCCCCTAACGGATATCGAATTGCCAGAATAGGTGGCTTGACAACTATGGCAGCAAGTGGTTTCTGATTCTGCAGCTGTGAACCACTAGCTGAAGCCGTTGATGAGGTCAATTGAGCGAGTAAGTCAAGGTCCACTTCATCCTGTAATGCAGAAAGCACCGTAAGTCAGTTTTCAAAACTTAGCATCAGCAATACAAGTGCTTCCAGGTGAATAAATGAAAAGAGCAGATACGCAATGCTGGATGCCCATCCTTACCAATATATAACCACCTCTTAGAAATCGCATCAGAAGCCTATCGTTTGACAGCCCAGGTGTTGTTTCTGGAATTCGAGTATGCTCGAATACTGCAACGAGGTCACGACCACCGGAAAGATGCGTCCAAGGTAGTGGAGATACCCGCACCATGGAGGTGGTGGAATGAGAGAATTTTAAAATCGGGAACGTTACTGCTTGGTTCCTGGCGTTGGTCGGCTCTAGAAGGTGATTAACGGCCATATCTAGCAACCTATATCATCCGGGGATATAGATCGGAAGATCAAGCATAGATTGCAGAACGGAAGAAAAATTGGAGGATTGCTACGTCGTTGACTAGTAAAGAGAAGCTAATCCATAGATATCCTTTGAAATTCTAAATGAGAGCAATAATTCTCACGGCAACACCGATTTCTGATGCTCCTCAGATGGTTTGGAAACTGGACGTTGAAGTTGCGGCGGTCAGTCCGGGCGGATGAGGTTGGCATTACCGGATCGGGAAGTATAGAAGAGCCTCATCCTATCACTAACGACGACTGAAGGGAAGTAGTGAGAACAACGGAGATACACAGGAGGGCAAGCCAAACTCAAGGAGCCCGTCTGAACCCCGTCCTCTCTTTCATATAGCTGACTCTTGAGGGCACTTATGGCAATCCTATCACAGCTATACCCTGAATATCTGGCCAGGGCATCCAAGGAAGGGCGTGGTGAGCGGGATGCATACTTGCGCCTTACTCCGGCTCTTCATCTTTATGACACGGTGGTGCCATCTTGACAATTGGGCAAGGTGTGGCACTGCAAATCTCTCTAAAACTTGGGATAGGTGGTATGTTTTGAACTGGGTATATATTATCTTGGCTAGAGGCATTTTTTGTGCTCGAAGAATTCGATAAAGTACGCAGTTCGTGCCACTTGACAAAGACACTCGCTCCAGGAACAGTCCCACTCCTCTACCAACTATACGGCTAGAATACTGTTATCATGCTGTTTTGCATTTGTAATGGATGCGACGTATATGAAAGCTTGATGCAAGCTCTGCAGTCTTCCCCTGGAATTCATAGTGGTATTATCGGTCAAGGTGGCCGAAGCTACCCCTGGACCCTAACCTGCAAGGCACATTTAAACGAGCGAATATTGTCTAACTTGGGCATCTGACAAATAAAACATTCGCGTGTGGCCAGAATTTGTTTCATTGATCATAATCATGCCCTGATTTTGACATATACACATTTAGGCCATCAGGATTAAATTCAGGTAAATTTACCTGTAATGGGGTTCAGATGGTCTGGTTGCTTCTGCAACGTATCGACCATGCTCTCATTGCTCTCCTCTGCATTTGATATGGTTTCTTCTATTGAGCCTCAGTTACACCAAGAAAACCAGCGGGGCATAACTCCCAGTGTCAAAAGCTGCGTTATCATGGGAAATGGGTCAAGCCTGAGTTTCAACAGCCATTGCGGAGGTTAACCAAATGCAAATTGCGCATCAGCTTCCACGTCATGATTTAGCTTGGCCACCTTTGACAGCAGCAGCATCTCTAGCGGGGCATCAATCCTCTATTGACATATAGAGAAGAAAATCCCAACCATGGGCCTCACCGTATCTAACACTCGCTAAAGAAAAATCAAGAATAGAGTTGGCAAATTTCCTGATGCGGACTTTTTAGGTGAAGCGATACGAATGGACTTTGTTAAAGTTCCACGCCTCATCCTGCAAATTGCCCATTGTACCGGTGATGAGACCAGGCGATTCCAAATCTGCCTTTCTCGTTCTAAAAATGTTTAATCTGAAGAACATATCTTGACACAGCAAACCCAGAAAGGGAATAGTTCTGGGAGATGTCAATGGATATAAATGGAAACGGCCAGTGGTAGATCGCCCCAGCTGCATCCGGCCTGAGGTATACGTACTGTTCGTACCTTGGGGAGGATATCATGCGTCTTTCTGGCTCTATTTGTCATGCCAGGGAGCTGGATACACAGAAAAAGAAAGAAACAACCCGAGGAATTGGGAACGCACAGATGCAGCGAGCAAAAATAGCCATGTCATCATCTTATGAAGCTTGATTCAGATTCCTTTGTCACACCCAACGGGCCCATTGGAGGTTGCCGTGTCGAGGGTGGTCAAAGGTGGCAAGGCAAGCTTAGCCAGCCTTATCGGGAATGGGTCTTCTTTGAAAATGGAAGAAAGGACACAATGGCAATGACAACTCGAGGGACAATAACCATGGATATTGATTGTGAAACCAAATAGCAAGACCCAGCATGGCAGTGCGGAAACATAGAAAAAGAATCTGAAAACGTGTTGAGCAAGTGGCTTGGAACAAGATCACGCCAGAAGCTGCACGGACCGCCCCCAAAGATTACCTAACCCATATGGCTGTGTTGACTGCGTCTTGTTCTTGTCCTTTCACAAACGACCCCCCAACTGGAGAACTTCACCTGCAAGTATTGCATAATGTTGTCGCGTAAGTCAACCAAGGGCGGGTCAGTCATTCACTTCGTTGCAGAAAGCGACGATCAATGTGCTGGTGGAGAGACGACCCCAAACAATATCAACTTGCATACATACTCCGTATAGATGGGTTGAACTACAAAAGAGCGGTCGGGGGAGTTTAGCGGGGCACGGGAGGCTGGAGTGAATAGAACAAGCAACAAACAGGTGAGAGATAAAACTGAACATGAATGAAGTTGCTGCCCAAATCCCCAGACTTTACCCAATCCGTCTGCAGGATACTGGTGGGATGGAGAATACGGCGGGGGAGACATATATCTTAGCGATGCGTGAAATAAAAGAACACGATCAAATGCCAATATGCAGAGAAAATCCTTTGTTGCAAGTCTTCACAAATAGATTAAATGATCCCCAGCCCGGGGATTGAAAGTGTTCAAGCACAACAGCCGTCGTCACCCAACTCGCTTACTGTGTTTACAGTTTGGGTTAAGGTTCCTTGGGTGTTGAAAGGATTTCCGCTTTTGGCAAAACCGTCGAAGGTTTGTGGAATATTCGACGCGTGACAAACTCCGATGTTGGTTAGCGAATCCACTGGATACTTGGCTTGGCTTGTACGGATCTGGTGAAAGGTATTGTTGTCGACCGGTGTCTCTGGACTCTCGGCGTGAGCGGGAGGAGACGTGCCAAGAAGCTTGATCTCCCCGTGGGTCATTGTGGGATGAAATGCGCCTAAGCTAAAAACTGCACACAGTCGGGTCCGCAAATATGCATGGGATAATTTGAAGCAGACTTTTGTCCTTTGCGATTTACATACACCATACCATGTTTGGAGGCTCTAAAAGAGTGCTCCAATCCCCAGCCTCGTCTTAGTACACTCCCCCCTTATGCGCGATAAGGGAACCTTATCCAGAGTAATTTCCTGATGGTCGAGGTATCCATCAGTACCCCTTGCCTTCTGTCTCTGTCTCCTGTCCGACCGCTCCCTGAAGAACGATCCGTTATGGAAACGCCCAACTCCATCATTCAGGGACGGAGAATTACCCCGTCACCCCTGCAATTGCTTTCAGACTCCCTGGACCTCGATGCAAGTTTTGGCACAGGTCTCCTGAGTGTTCAGGGGCACTGTCCAGATTTTTTTATTCCTGACTGACACATTATCGCAGTCCTGTGCAGACCCGCAAGTAAAGAAAACACACGTACGCGCCCATGTGGTCTTGCTGCTGAGCGTATGTTCATACCCCGAAGTTTCAGGCGCTGTTTGGCTATCGTCCTGTAAAGGAGCAGCAACGCTCTGGGCCCTCCTGTCGGCAACCTAAATTCGTGTGCGTATGTACTTTCTCTACGATTTGAGTGAGGGAATATGTGATAGTGTAAGAGAATCTGCATACACCCATGAAGACCAGTATCCCCTCCAAGGAGTGCGCTGATCTGAACGTTCTTCCCGACTCTGGCTTGCCGAATTCGGCACATTGTTTCTGTTGTACCCAGCAAAGTGGGTGCCAAGTAGTGGCTCACGATGTCTCAACCCTGGAGAGAACGAGAGAAACGGGAAGGGTGCAGGCCACTCAACACACTAAACTCGATGGGATATAGCCGTCAGCCCAAGCTCTGATAAGACGTTTATCGACACATCATCCCATGGGCTTCTTTTTGTCTGTTCGTAGATCTCTTTAGCAGCGTTTATTTGGGGCTATGATCACGTCGGGGCCAGTACTCCATATTGAGGCTATGTCCTGACGAGATCTTAACGCCTCCTTTGACTGTGGTGGCCGGTCAGCTCCCAAGAGTATGTTTATGGTTCAGTCTCACTGCTGGCAAGCAAAATGGAGCCAGTCTAAATTGCTTGTGTGAACATATGTAATAGCGTTTTACAAAAAAGATCCACAGATAAATGAAAGTGGATTTGAAGCAAAAACCGAGCTTAAAGTCAAGAATATTTGACTTCGACAGCAGCCTTTGTGGCAGGACTAACAAGAAAGTATAAAGAAGCATAAACAGTTACATACCACATCTGCATCCCCGATGTATAGAAGCAGCGTAGATATAAGAATGGAGACTGATAATGGAGGTACTTTGTCGCCAAATTTTCGCCCCCAGAGGTGATCTAGGCATGAATCAAGAGGTGGTGGGTTTGGAGTGGAATGATATGATGAAGATTTTAGCAGCAACTCGTCGTACGATGGTGTTTCTCCTCAAGGGACGGCTCGACCATTGTGATCTGGGTCAGAAAAATGGGTCATAGAGTTGGTTCCTGGTATTGGTAGCATTTGGCGTTTCCTATATTCAGCAGGAGCCAAAGAGGGAAAACCCTTGCGATGCATCCCTTAGTTAGTTAGTTAACCAGCTAATTATTGTCTGCGTGAAACTAAGCCAGAAAGCCGTTAGTTAATTATACTTAAGTGTTTTGCTGGACATAAGGCTTGGGTTGGGTTAGTACCCTGACACGTGATTTCTCGGGGAATTTTAGAATATATGCAGGGAATCAAGGATCAACGCACACTCCTTGTCTCTCTTCCTTTTGATGAGAAGAACAATAATATTTTTTCTTGCATCGGTGTTATTCCTTCATGGTGACGATTGCGCTGCTGCCATTGACGACGGTTACGCTCATCCCTTCTCACGCGAGTCATGACGTGTCCGAGCCTCGCAGTTTGTTTCCACCAATGGGTCGGAGAATTGGTGGTGGGGGCTAAACGGGCGGCGCATGATCGAACCTACAGATGTCTGCTGAAAATCCATGCTCTGGCAAATACGAGTCCCTGTATACGCTAAACTAAACCAGATGCGGGAATTTCGTGGAAGCCTTCTAGAAAGAATACGACATGTCCCTATCCCCTGCTAGGCTGATATGCACATGCAAGACAAAGAAGATCTTAATCAACATGGTGCTATGGACAGGACATCTGTTCATCATGCACGGGCGGACAGGTTTGACGTCCGCTGAGACTCGTTGGCCAAGGGGGCGTGCTCCTCCACCCTGATTTAACAGCAAGAACATCCACCATGAGCATGGCCGCCAAGTTGTCCGTAATAGGATGTTTTTGAAGTGGGCGAGACAAGAAGAACAAGGCCCCAGATGGCTTGGATCCTGATTGCTGCCCTAAAAAGCGACTGCGTGCTCCTCCACCCCGTCTGTCTCCACCCAGAGTCCAAAACATCCACAAAACACTGACATCTAATTAGACAACACGGCTAGGCCGGTTTAGCGTACCCAGGAGTTGCAATGACAGCATCACAGGCAGGGAGGACCGGGCACAAATTTGTGAAGGTAAGGAGCGGCTGGAGTCCAAGACCTAGCGGAAGCACCAAAATGAGCATCCATGTATGACGGAATCCGGAACTGCAGTCACTTCCCATCCAAGTATAATATAGTGTGAGAGCTACGCAGCAACCCCGATAATAATCTACCCCCATATCCAGACATATCCATCACTATCCGGGTGAATTCTGTCGATTTGTTTTGATTTCTCCTCACTTCCCCCCAATATCCCCACCCCTCCTTTCTCCTTTTCCCTTTTACTCCTTCCAGTTGGGTAAACCCAGTTCGATGGAGAGTACGGAGTATACTCCATCTATGGAGTCTGCTTGTTCAAATAGTCCAGTTTGTGGAGTAGAATTCCCCAGCGTAGCTCAATTAATGCAGACATGTGCATAAGGAGCATCGTCTTCTCTGGTGTAGAGCGATGCGATCGAAGCGTGGTGGGGAATTGTTATACATACATACGAAGGCGTGAGGTTGAGCCCATCGTCAGTCTCCTATGTCGGGGTTGCGGCACGAAACAAGGGGAGAGAAAGAAAAACCTGGAGAGTATGTAGAGCTGACAACCCTAGCGCAAAGGGCGGCTTACCCTGTCAACCCTACACAGGCCCTGTATATCTGGTGCTTTTCCCACACGTTAATGCCGGGGTGTGGACATGTCTCTTGTTTGGCGCGTGGTGATCCATGGAAGAGCGACAACGGCGACACCAGCGGCACTAACAGCCACAGTGGGAAAAGGGCAACTCTGGAGAGCTCTCAAAGGGCACCAGATGTGGATTTGGATGCGACGGTTTAACTTTTCTATTGCATCTCACTCTCTTTGCGGTGACTTTTTTGCTTTTTCAGAAAGTCAAGCGTTCCTTGCTTAGCTTTGGTTCATTCTCTCCTTCTACGGTGCCTGGGGTCGACCACTTCGGCAGCAACTTTATGCCGCCCTTTTTTTTATTTTTTATTTTTTTGCCTGGCAAATCTTTGTGCTTATAATACCATCTTGTCATCCCCGTTTCGCCTCCTTACATCGTCCCCTTTCCATCTCTGCCTCACAGCCGCTTCTGCCACGCTTTAGTTTCAAGTCTTCGTGGAGTTGACTCTCTACTGTGTATATTCTCTGTTCTTCCCCTTTACTATCTCTTGTCTTTGCCTTCTCGCGCCCTCTTATCCTATCCTATCCCCCCGCTAAATATTTCCTCTTTGGTCGCCGATTTCGCATGCTGCATATAGCCATCCTCCAAGCTTGAATTCTTTTCTACCTACTTTTTTTCTTCTTCTGGCGACTGCGATCCTGGCTTCGTGCAGAGTAAAGCATAATTGGGTGGATGTTGAAGTTATTTGGTTGTCCTGATATAGCTACAAACTTGCGATCCGGGACTTGCCACAAGGTTACCTACCTCTCGAACTCCTCCTTCGACCATCCTCCCACTCGTATCGTGGTCTCTCAATAAACTCGGGTTCGCTATTCACATTTGGTTTCTCAAATATGTTGATCGATGGCGAGAAATGGGCTTGTGATGCCTGTATCCGAGGGCACCGTGTTAGCGGTTGCCACCATACTGGTAGGTTTATCTCGGGCACCCTCGACCTCTTAGGAGTTCTCGGATGCTAATTATTTCGTGATAGATCGACCTTTGAGCCATATCAACAAGAAGGGCAGACCAGTGTCGCAATGTCCGCATTGCCGTGGTTCACGAAAGGCTCGTGGTACACATCCCAAGTGCGAATGTGGTGAAAAGCCTCATAAGAAATCAAACTGCCCCAAAAATGATGCGACGGGCACTGTTCAGGGTTAGTTACTGCTGTCTTAGTTGGCTTTGTGTCTCCTTGAATTCTTTTCTAACTTTTAAAATCAGCTGGAAACCGCAAGCAGTGTTGCTGTGGCCATGAAGGCCGATGCATATGTGGAACAAAAGTCGATTCCAACTTAGAAGTTGTCCCAGAGTCCAGCCCGATCGCGAACAGACGAACTACCGTATCGAGCCTCAAACGACCTCATCTTAACCTTGTCAAAACCGACCCTCCGAGTTTAGCGCACCGTCACAAGGCCAAGCACAACGATGCCAGTAAACGTGGCCATCCTTACTCCATCCCTCGCTCGCGAACTATCCATGCTTCGATGGATGTCACACGTCGCTCCATGGACCACCTTCCTCTAGTCGATGGGCATACTGGAAAGAGCCTGTCCCCGCTCCCGGATTCCATCACAAGCGCACCTCGTTTACTGCGACGAGTAAGGTCGGAGCATGGCTCTCCGGTACCAGACTTTGATGAAATGGCTTCACAAATCTCTCCCATCGATATACCTCGCTCTGCTTACCTCGACCAGCCCACTTTCCATAGCCCTCTTGTGGACTACTCGCCACAATCACCAAGGATTTTGAACCCTCCGGATATGGACCTTGGTCTGGATTCTGCGATAGCTCAAGGGCCACCTATCGACTGGTCGACATTTGACCTGGCTTACGGCTCTGAAGCTTGCACGCCTACCTACAGCCACCCGGCATCATATGCCAGCTTTGACTACCACAGCTTTGGCCAACATGGGTTTGCTACGTCGTCGACAGGGGGGTCACCAGAACCAGATGACCTACCTCCAATAGCAGCCATTAACGGCGTCAATGGCGAAGTCGCTGACGTCCCGCCACTGATTCATGCGTCAGAAGCTGGATCAGGAATCTACCCCACTGCCGCCTCCCCCTCCCCTCTAATGCAACAAGATCACCCATTTCCCATCTCACAGGGTCTGGAATCCTTGGAACTTGACTCGGTTCTCCATTCAGGCGTAGGTCCAAGCCATACCACGTCTTCACCTAATATCCCTATGCAGCCAGAGGTGTCACAGTACACTATGGCGCACAGCTATACTTCGGAGCCTGGTCAGAATTTCAACGCTGTCCACGCCAATGGGATGATGTTGGTCCAGCCCCCATATACTACCTCGCAGACACACGAACCAATCTGGGTTCCAGCATCATATCCTACTGTCTACGGGGGCGTACCTGTTGGCTCAGCTGACTCTAACCACTGGCCCATGTAGTTTTCTCAAAAGAGATCTACAAACTTACGGCATCACGATATGAACATATATAATGGATTTTTACTATTCGTTATGTCTCTTATTCCTACTTCTTTTTCTTCATTTTGCTTTTACAATGATACTTATGATATAGACGGGCAAAGGAATTCCTGCACTTTTTACGCCATGCTTTTGCTTTCTATCTGAATTTTTGGGACGTTTATAGACATGCGGGAGGCCAAGCTGAAGCGTTCTGGAGTCTTTTAGATCATGTATATCTTCTCACGTTTTATTTTTTTTTTCTTCACCCGCACATACCCCTGAATCTTGCACCTGCCTGGGAGGTGATTAGATTTGCTGTCTGTTTTAGCAATTATTGCACGTAGATTACATTCACATATAGAGCCATATAGAGAAGTCAAAGCCGACGAGCTGATATTAAATGATCCAGACCAAAATTTTGAGGCTTTTCTGCGCGACTGTCGGAGAACGCCGACTCTCCCTGGCAATTTCGCCACAAGGTCGGGCCGGTAATCACGTGAATATCTCGGAACAAAGTGGCCACGTATCCGAGCCCAAATTGGTCTAGCGCGAATCCCTGACCGTCAAAAAAACCTCGTCGCAGCTTTTCCCACAACTTGCGTTTCGGCTCCTTAATTATTCCGCCTCATCGAGTCCTTTCGTGACGATCCGCATAAAACAATACCCGTTCCCCGTATCTAGATAATGCGTTCATCTGACGCTTGAAGGGAGGCATTGTTTACTGGAAGATTAAATAAAGGGAGTTGCGTTAAACGGAAGAAGAGCTTTGGGGGCTCTTCCCTCTTAAAAGTTGGTTAGTATTTTTCCTTGTTTTCTCTGTTGTTTTCGCGCTCATATCTGTATGACTTGGACGATGGGAGGGCGTGAGATGGAGAGAGGAGATGGGAAAGATAGATAGATGAGAAGAGAACGATAGAGATGATGGGTACTTGACGTGAGGCGATGGCTGTTGAGGCCCGGCGCGCATTGCTGTCGTGAAATGACGTCCTGGATCCCGCTCTACTAACGCGCCTTGTCCTTTGTTTATCGGGATTTACTGACGGGTTTCGAGTCCAGGAACATACTCGGGCTTTCAATCGAACAGAAACAAAAGACAGAAAGGCAGAGACGAAAAAGACTAGGCCGAAAACGATGGACTCGAGAGAACATTCGGAGATGCCACCGGCTCCTTCGTATCCGTCTCCCAATGCCGCGCAAATCGCCCAGGGGACTGTGTCATACTATGCGAACCAGCGCCATCTGACTGCCGACGAGCTTCATTTGTCTGCTGAGTTGTCCCGCGAAGTTTCTGCCGCGAACGTGAATGATGGCGGCGCGAATGGCTTGGCCCATGGGCAGGGTATGGTGCTAGGCGCGTCAAATCCCAGCGGTGTAGATGTGAATCGCGCAGAGTCGGCCGAGCACCACGCTCAGCATCAGGAATCGCAGCAGAATCAGCAGGCGCAACAGCAACAGAGCCAGCCTCAGCCCCAGCAACAACCGCAATCGCAGCCGCAACAACAGCCACAACAACAGTCGCAGCAATCCCAACAGCAGCAGCAGCCCCAGCATATGCTCCAGTTTCCGCCTAATCAGCAGGTTGGGATGGATCCAAACCATGATTTGAGCTATGGGGATCAGAGCGCGCGTCGGAAACGCTCAAAGGTTTCTCGCGCGTGTGATGAGTGTCGGCGCAAGAAGGTATTTTTTCTGATTCCGCCTCTCCGTTCGCGTTTACCACGCGTCTTTGGTGTGGAATACTGACTAGATTTTAGGTGCGATGCGATGCCACGTCGGAAGCTGGAGTTGAGACCTGTTCTAATTGCCGTCGGACCGGCGCGACTTGCGAGTTTAGTAGAGTTCCCATGAAGCGTGGACCAAGTAAAGGGTATGGATATATCTGAACCGTAATGATCGTGTGATCAGAACTAATGCTAATTCTTAATACATAGATATATCAAAGAGCTAGCGGATCGCATTAATTCTCTTGAAAGCCAGATGCAGCCTCCCGCCCCACAAAGTCAAGCAGAGATGCATTATCAAACCATAGATGCAGAGGCGTCATCAAACAGAGAATACCAGGATTTCTCACCATCAATTGACAATCAGGCAGTTTCTAGGAAAAGGACACTTTCCATGTCTGAAGGTCTTCAGAATACCTTTATGCAGCCTCCATTCTCACAAGATACCCGGCCGACATCCGTAGGTGGATGGCCTGTGCAAACTCCAGCAAAAGATGCCAGTCATGCGAATGATTTGGCTGCTCTTGATTCCTTTGCTGGATCTAGTGCTGCAAACGGAGCAACTAAAGTAGTGCAGCCATTCTGGTCACAGGACGCAGCTGAAATAAGCCAACAGGCGAGGACAAATGTTGAATTGAGAGATGATCTCCCTGCCCCAGTGCAGATTGATGAACAGGTCTTTGAGGCGTACGTTTTCAATTGCTACTGTACATGAATGTTATACTAATTTGGCCATGCAGGTACTATCGACATATTCATCCTATTTTCCCTATCTTGCCAACCTCACAAGCCCGTGCCCTCTGCATATTGCAGCTAGCTGAACGTCAGGTTCAGGAAATGTTTCTGCATGCTCTTTATGCGGTCACTGGGGCCTCACTGTCTCGCGCCCAAAATGAACTTCAAGTTATTCCAACATTTGAAAAGGCCCAAGATTGCTTGTACGAATCATTTCGGGAAAGCTCACAAAATCGCTCCTTGTCGGCTAATTTTGTGCTCCTGCACACCCTCATTTTGATGATTCTTGATGCCGACTCGCGTGGCCCAGAGAATTTGCACGGCCAGAATGGCATTTCCAAATCCATACTTGTCGAAGCAACATTCACCCTGGTTTACCAAATTGCCAATCTATTAGGACAGACTAAGACGAGTAATACAGAGGATAAGAACCCAGACTCGGACGGAAACTTGGCGAGAAAGAACTGGGCTGTGGCGATGATCTTGTCACGCTGGCATACTGTCAGTGTTGCATCACCCGATTTCTTTGGATTTCACGACGTGGGAACGCCTGAGGATAGGCAGCTTTTTGGCTTTGGCACGGCACAACTTTCCCGTAAGTTATCCCATTCAAATGTTCGATACGTTGACTAACTAACCAATGCTATGCAGGATACACTAACACACTTGCGGGAATCAATGTGGCTCTATTTGAAAACTCTGTTCATCCATCCTTTGGGCGTTCAGCAAACCATGCGTTGGAGCGTAGCCTTCATAGCCAGCTTAATCTCATCAGGGACCTCGAACTTTACCACCCTACTAGCTCTCAGGATGAGCTGAATACTGCCTACACCGAATCGGTCTGTCCACTGACGTTCTGGTACTTGACCCTCCTCTCAAAACGACATCTTTACACTCAGATACCGGCAGAAATTCTCCACCCCGCTGAGGGTATAATCAATATTCTCCATCAACAATCTGAGAGCACAACTCCCATCACTTCCCCATTCCACTATCATTTCCTTGCCTTGGCCGTAATAACACTCCTTGAAATCACCGACATCCCCGAACTGGCTTCTGATGCCTGGAAAAGCTTGGATAAGGCACTACAAGTCATCCACAAGCGCGAAAGACACGCCGCTCTAGCTGGAGAATTTCAGAGCATCTTCACTAACCAGAGTTGGGAAGCCTGCATCCGTGCCACTATTGAATCGAAGCTGGCCAAGTTCCGCCCTGACCAGGCTGATAGTGCCAGACAGAATGCAGCCGCCCCGCTTGTCGGGCCTACTGAACAGCGTTCTTTGGAGCATTTGGCTGACTTGGCTGTGGGTGCTGGCGGTGGCTCTGGAAATGCCCAATCCCCACCTCCACAATCAACTGGTGATGATAAGGATGTGATGGCTGGTGCTTCCTCCAATGCTCCACCATTGCCAGAAATGGCCCCGCCATCCAGCTCTGGTCAGAAACAGGACGTTCGCGTGTGCGTAGATTTCACGCAGCTGACAAAGAAAGGCTATCTCAACGTCTTCGCCGGATTGTGATCTGATTCTGACCTCGCCTTATCCATCTAGCGTTAGCAACAAGGGGGAAATGGCCGGTAGGAAAAAAACGGTTTTGATGGCCCAATCACCCAGTTGTGTAGTTCTTTTCTTTTCTTTCTGTTACTCCCTCCTCAGTGAATGATGCTTCTCATTTTATTTTTGAATGAAATGGAACAGTGTTGATATATGCTGGAGAGATGGGTATATGCTCTACAAGGCCTCTTCCGTGCTGAGGCCTCCGTTGTTTATCTCTTTCCTTCATCCAATCCCACCTTACTTATTGCCTGAAATATTATTGCTCGTTTGATTATAATACCATCTCTCCCGGTTCGTTACTCCTTACTTATGGCGCCTATCTTGTTCCCGCGACATGTCCTTCTTATCATAATCAGGACTTTACATGTGCCTGTTCTTCAGCTTAAATTTCACAACATGCACCTATTGTTCGCCCTGTATCACATTGCCCTAGTTAGCTTCGGCATTGGATTTGAAATGAACTTGTACTGGGTTTGATACACTTCTCTCCTCACCCATTCCAATCTGCCTGTCATGTGTGCTGGATACAAATATTATCTTCGCTGTTAATATCAAAATACTGCAACCCTATCTTAGAACTCCCCCCAGGATTTTGTTAGGTCCTAGGAAGTCACCAAAATTTGATTAAGTATGCAAACGTGTAGAATTACAGAATTATCGAATCGCTCCGCTCAGGAGGAATCAGGACTCCTCACGGACTCCTCACTATCGGTGCTCAACGCCGAACCACTCCCATCATCACTTTCTTCTTCCTCGCCTTCATCCTCCTCCTCTTGATCTACAGCATCGAATTGAGTGTCTGATACCACGCTTCCCTCTCTAGTTTGACTCATCGCCTCTTCAACCTTCACCCTCGCTGCTTCTCTGTCTTTCCTACCATCCCCTCCGGCCCTCCCCATGATGACATCACCATCTTCATCCTCATCTCCATCATCGTCCTCGCCACCATCTTCCTCTTCCATCTCAGCAATCCGATTTAGCCTCTTAACCCTGCTAGCTAGCACTTGATCCGTCCGTAGATTGTCTTTTGTAATCTTGGCCGAACAGACAGGACACTCGATACATCTGACATTTCTACCGGAGACGGGGATCGTAGCCCGGCTACGTGAAAGCATGTTTTCAATAGCCTCTCGCTCAAAGCTGTGTGAACAATTGGAACTGGTCACTGGGTCGACGAAATTCTGGAGTGTAAGTGGGCATTTTATAGACATGCGTTCGCTCTGGATGGCGATATCGTCTGCGTCTCTGTCGGCTTGACTTTTTCGCTTCCTTCGAGAACCGGTGGGCTGGCTTGTTGTCGGTCCATTGGACGACTGGGTTGTGAGATGGTCGAACCATGTTGAAGCGTGTGGAATGGGAGGGACGTCGTTGCCATGTTTGGCTTCATGCACTGTGCGGTAAAAGTCGATGTAGAGATGGTTTGTCCCGTATCTGTAGAAGGATGGTAAGTCAGAATGGCTATAGTACTGATATGCCAGAACATGCAGTGTTTCCATACCGTTGCTCCATTGGCAATGCTTCGCGTTTTTGCCTTTGCTCCGCCAACTGCTCGTCCCAAATGCGAGACGCGGGTATAATTTCAGGGGCTTCTGCCTGTTCTTCTGAACCTTCTGAATCATCGCCATCATCCGGCTCCTCATCTTCATCTTCGGCGTCACCGCGTAGTCTCCTTCGCCGTCCACCTTCATCTCCACTGCCTCTCCGCCTCTTCGCCAGTGATGAACCTGCTCCTTCACCTTCGGTCCTGCTCAGTTTTTCCAAAATACCCTTCATAGTATCCAGATCGACCTCCGTATCCACAACCCTGCGCATGCCCTGCTCCATCTTCGCCGTGAGCTCCTTCACCCGCTTCTCCATTTCCTCAATCTTCTTCTCGGTCTCCTCGTTCCTCCCTATCGCATCCCAATCCACGTCATCATCGTCTCCGTCGCCATTATTCTCCGCATTTCGTCGTCGACGCTCAGCTTCCCGCTGGCGTTTCTTCTGGTTCTCATACCGCGCTTTCGCATCTGTGAGGCGGTCGTTGATCTCGCCTGCGTTACTGGACAATGCGCCGCTGGCGTGTGCAATGTAGGTAGTTAGATGCTTGAGGTTCACTCCTCTGCTGAGATTCTGTATAGCGCGCTGGGCTGTGCCGTTTAGTTGTGCGACTTGCGGTTGATAGGGAGGTGGTTCTCGGCGGGCTGTCCCTGATGCTCGGGGAGCGGGCGATACTGTAGCGCTGGCAGCGTGGTTACGAAAATGACGACGCGATGCTGGAGTCTCCATGTTATCTTTATATGCTTCTTTATATTTTTTCCCATTTGATGTGAGGTTGTTGTGAGGTCTGGTTTGAATGAATAGTTAGTACGACACGTCTGTCGCGTAAATTGGTTGAGGTTGCTGAGTTATCTCCACCCTTTCATACTTATCACCGCTATTCCGTCCTCTGTCACTCTGCTTTTGCTCTTGACAGAAACATTCGCTACTATTTTCAGCTTGCGCTTCTCTGGACCTCTGAGACTCCCTGTCATCTATATACTAGATTTTACGTGGCTGAAATCTATTCTACGAGACTATTTCTGGTACAAGTAAGTCAATTTATAAATTATGCAGTGTTGGGTATTTATAGAAGCTATATAGGGATATATCCAGGAGAATATGTTCAAAAGGTCGACGACGATTTGAAAGTACCTGGTAAGTAAATCATACTTTGTAAAAGCAGAACCCGTGATAGAGGCCTGGTGAGAATCAATGTTAGTTTGGGTACAATAGACGAGAATGGGGATAACCATACTAGCAGCTTCAAGCTCTTGTTCATTGACCAACATAGAGCCGTCTTCCCTTGATCTCACTCCCATCCTTTCGCTCAGGGGACCAAGCACCGGGTCATCCTTTTCGTCGTTCCATATATCCATGAATGGCTTTCGATATTGGAGCTCCAAATTGTATTCCTCGGTCAGACTGGAAGAATAGGAGACTTGTTAGTACGAGAAGGTATAGGAATGGAGAATAGAACACTTACGCCCGGAACGCTTCCCAGGGTACGACATATTCGGGTATCTCCTCTACAGCTTCCTTCATAAAATAGCTGTATTTCCAGCCGAAGGCAGGGCGGAACACCCCATCCTCGGGAGTAGGTCCGGGAAATCGAACGCGATAGATGCTGTTCCCCCATTCGAGAATGTCGGGATTGTCTTCTACCTCACCGTCCTCCCTTTCTTCTTCCTTTTGGTCCTTTTTGGCAGCTTCTAGCTCTTTTCGCTTTTTGTGAAATGCCACGGCCTTGGAGCTGATCACGTCCGAGTTGGGACCCACGCCGATGAACCTGCCGCCTTTCTTCAGCAGCCCAGCAACATTGTGAAGCATTTGGCGGGCCTTTTCTTCGCTTTCAAACGCATAGTGCATCGTGAACATGGACACGACCACATCAAACCCACCTCCACCCCACCGCGAACTCATGATGGAGCCACCAGGCCCTACACTTCCATCAATGCCGACCCTCTGGATGATGGGGACATCACCGAGCCACTCCCCAAAACAATCCTTCGGTGTGAACTCTGCGTGAAACAAAGGCTTCCCCCTTCTTCTTCCACCTTTATTTCTCATTTCCATATACCTACCCCGAGCTTGCTCAACGGATACCTCAGCAGGGTCGAGTCCGACGTATAGGTCGACGGACTGTGGCGCTTGTTGCCATTTAAATAGATCCCCGCCCTTCCCACATCCGATATCTACAACAAGTAATCTTTTCTCGTCTTCAGCAGGGGGTGGTCCAGAGGCTGCCCAGCCTTTACTGCTGTGCCGTGCCAGGAAGTCCTCATCGGGCGAAAATTTTTGTATCAAAGTGCTCTTAATCCAATTGTTGAAACTCCTAAGACCCTTGATTTCACTCTCGGTCTTGCGCCACTCTCTGCCTCGCTCGGGTACTGCATTATAGCGTTCTCTCACAACATCGTGCACGCCCCGGTCAATGAGTACCCTTTGGGCTTCTTCTTCGCGTTGCCGTTCCCTCTCTTCCTGTCTTCGTCTGTTCGCCTCGACACTAGCAGCGCTGATACGGGAGCCTCCACCGGGCCTTTTACGCTGACGGATCGGCGCGGAGTCTGGGGAAGGAGAACGCCGGATAGGTGACGGTGATCGTCGGTCGAAAGTATCTCGATGTCTGGAGGCTGGGCTTCGGCGGTTTGGAGACGCAGATCGCTCGTTGGGTGTGATTAAGGAATCATCCCGGCGAGAGTAGGCTGAAGGTGGTGTTTTCCCACGTTTTCTATTTTTCTGAAGCCGTTCCTCTTGTCTCCTTCGCTTCGACCGAGGCTGCGTTTGCTCCTGCTTCGGTGGCTCTGGATGAGGGCTATCCTCGGGAGCTTTTCTCTTTTTCTCACTTGCAGCCGTATTTCCATTCAAGATGTTCGTTTGCTCAGCTTCCCGAGCTTGGTTGTCTGAACCTACTCTGGTAGCATGTACATCATTGGTGTGCTTTTCACTTTCGCGGTTTGGGGCTCCATGGTCAGATCGTGAAGGCGAAGCGTTGAGCCCATCGCCGGGACTTTGAGCCGAATTATCCATGTTTATTGGTTGGGATGGATGCGACGTGTGTATTGATTCGGAATGCAGGCTCAGATTCACGTCACCCTCGACTTTATTGTGATACGCTGAGTCGGCAATTGACGGTGACTTCTGCGATACGCAAGAATATTAGATAAAATAGCAATTAAGGCGCATAAAAACTGCACCGGGTCCGGTCTTTGATACAATTCGTTTTTTGACAGAAGTATTGAGAAGTTCTCAGAAGCAATCCCAACTCACACTAGCGTTTAATTGAGCTAATCCATTTTTCTCCAGCTGCGGCGGCGAGAGGCGCCTTTCTTGGCTACAATCCGACCCGACCACGTTCGGCGCGTCGGAGGATGCTTCTTGGCCGGGGGACAAGGGAAGACTCTTGTTCGTTGCGGGTCGAGTGACGGCGGATGATTTGTCCGACGCTGTATATGCGTCGCGGGCAGGGTCATACATGGACGCAGACCGGCGAGCGGTGGGCGGGTTAGAAGACATGTTCATATAGCATACAAGGGAAAAGCAACCGCAGAAGTGATCCTGACTCTGCCTTGATGGTTTCTGATGGGAGAAAATGAGAGAAAGAAAGTCGAACGAGCCAAAAGCTGGCATCACGGGTCACGTGAAGTCTACACGAGGTCGATCTACCATGGGATAAACGTCGCTATGCTAGATATAAATGCTTTTCCGATCGTAAATAACAAATGCAAGAGGGGTATAAGTAGTCTTAGCAAAAAAGAAACCAAAAATATTCGTGTCCATATTCATCAAGCGACAGATTTGCCTTTCTTGCCTTTCACCTGTAGGGCTTGACGGACCCGTCGAAGTCTTGCCCACCATTCTCGATCTTTCGCCTTTCGTGTTTCCTCATCCGCATTGTCCACACTGGGGTCGGTTGGTGTTGATGATTCTCCCTGGGGTTCTGAAGGTGTGGACCATGTCTTTCGACGGTGTTGGCTTTGAAGCACTTGTTCCAGGACCTCCCACCCACTATGGCCTTTGATAGTTCCGCTCTGAGAGCTCTTGTTGATCCAGGGACAGTAGTCGAGATGTTCAGTGATGACATCGAGGCCTGAATAAAGAGACGAGCTGCCGTCATCCTTTGGCTTATACATCCATAATCCTAATCTGCGAAAGCATGCCTCACATTCCGCAAGGCCTGCCCCTCCATCTCCAGACATATCCCAGCCAAAAAAGGCAAGAGAAAATGCAGCTGGGTCAAACTCTGCAGTCGAAGGGTCGTCTTCAGAGCCATTAGCCGCCTCTTGATTTTCGTGTTCCAAATTCGAACTCCCATCAGCTGGCGTTCGTCTCAAGAGCATAGTTGAGGGGAGTATCTTGCGAATCTCTTCGACATCAAACGTTTCGGGCAGTACCAGATGTTCCATAGATGGTAGCTTGCTGCCAAGGGAGCAAAGATTATTATACCGGGCTTGCAGGTTGCTTAGTGCAGTTTCGGTCTTCGTTAGAGGAAGGCGCTGGATTGAATCTGCTAAAGATTAGTCTCGCTGTTGCCAATTGCTCACACAACCTTTCCGATGGCACATACCGTCGCAGCCAGTTTGGCGCCATGGACATCTTTCTCCATGACCGTCGACAATAAGAGCCTGGTACTTTTCAACTAATTGGGCACCTATGACAGTAATATTAGTAACCCTGCGGTTCAAGCGACTTAGTTCTGAGAAAACCTACGGACTGCTCTCCTTTCCTCAATCTTTTCACTGTCATATTCTTCGAGGTCCTCGATATCATCTGGTAGTTTCACGACCACCGAATGACCGCACCCGCCCACGCATTCAGCCCTCAATACATCTGTGCATGACCAACCCCTCTTTGCCCACTGTACTTCGTTGATATCATCCGGCTGAGGCTTCCACCGATCGACCTTACGGAATGTCTTTAATCGTTCTAAGAATCGTTCGCGGTCCCATGGAACAAAATTCGGTCGTAGAGAAGATGTAGAAGTCGAAGGATGTTTGGTGATCTTTCGGGTTGACGGCCGGGTGATTGTATCGTCAGATTCAGCAGATCCTTGCGACAGTCGAACCCGCTTTATCGTTGAGGAAATGCGCCCTTCCATTGGGGTTGGCTTGCTGTCACTGCTTGGTGGAGCTGTAGAGGGCTTCTGAGGAGCAGCATTCGAAATTGATTCGAGGACCCGGTGGAATTTCCTCTTCTTGGAGGTCAGAGAATATGACATATTTTCCGTGTCCAGTGTAAATGTCTCTTTCACATCAAGTCTCCCCCTTTATCTCCCATTCACTTCATCAGGAGCTTGCTGGCAGCTCATCTCCGTCTGGCGCGTTGATACACACGTGGTCAGGTGATTCGGATCTTTCTTAGTCATCGTCCGAAGCTCCGAATATACAGCTTGATCCTCTTAATCCTCCCGATGTATTTTTGGCCCTTGCTTTGGGGTCGAAAGAAGATGCTCTGCCATCTGTGGGTAGGAGAGCGGATATGCCGTCGAGTTCATTTTCTCGTATGGCCTACTGAATTCCTTCCCGTAGCTCCCAACAGCTACTAACCGGACTGAGGTGTGGAACTTTGACGTCTACTTCTGATGATGAACCATCATTCAATCAACCCAGCTGCATTTAGCGGATCTGGCAACAGGCGTTCTGCCTGCGATCGATGTCGTAAGCATAAGCTTCGTTGCGATCGTGGTCCGGATGCATTGCCGTGCCGCCGGTGTGCAAAGGTCAGTGCTGAATGTGTTATGGGTGCTGCCCTCAAATCGGGTCGGCCAGTTCAACTGCATAGCATGGAACGGCTGCAAGCTTCGTCGGCCCTTGAAGATTACCAGGAAACCCATGTTGATCGAAGCCTCCAGCAAGACCTGCCTGGATTTCCGACGCTATCGGCCACACTCGGTGAAACACTTGGGAGTATGCCTACCCAATTCGATGGCTCTCTAAGTGGACAGTTTCTTTCCCCTACCAGCGATATCCATGATTTTAGTAACGCATGGATGGATGGGCTTGGACAGTTGCTTTCAGATCCAAATTCGAACCGATCTGCAACTATTTCACTTGGTAATCAGGATGGCGAAACTCCGATGGCTTCGCTTCCGGATATCAGCAGTCGCTGCCTGAAGAAGCTGGGAGAACTGCATAAAAGCATCCTTGCCGATTTAGATGCAGTCAAAGCATCAAAAACCGCTAGCAATTGCACACAAGCGTTGACTGACTCCGCGGAGGCGGAATACAACTCGCTTGTTGGGCGCGTACTGGATCATTCAACCGCATTACTTGATATCCTAAACTGCTTCCAGCCAGCGTCAAAAGATGAGAGCCTTCCATCATCTCAGCGTACGCTCAGGACTACACAAGGCAATTCTGAAAAAATCTCTTGCGATGCCCCAACAATGTTTTCCCTGTTGTCGTGCTACGTCTGTCTCATACGTATATACCGAACAATGCTCTCAAGCATTCATGATTCTATGCCCTTTATAATGAGCTCAGAACAGTCAGCGCCCCAACTGTTTCCCGGCTTGAAACTCGCAGGTTTCAAGCTTGAATCCCGCCCCGACTTCCAAGTCAGAATTCTAGTTCACCTCAGTGAAGACATGTTGGGGAAGATCGATGCAAAATTCGGGATTGTAGAGGATAGTATAGGGTCAAACAGTGGCATTTTCGAGAGTGATATAGCGGCTAAAATGTTACGCACCATGTTGGAGGAAGAGGCCCGTGAACAGCCTCCATTGCACGAAAGAAGGGGCGACTGCGGATCCCTGAGGAGCATTCTAACGAACTTAAAGCGCATGGTTCAAACGCAGGATTTCAACAATATTTAATTGTCATCTTACCGAATTTGCATAGCGTGCAGCCTCATCCTTTACTATCCAGCTCGGGGCTAGCCTCGGAAGGTTATAAGCCACAGCCCAGTTCCGTCTATTTAAAGCATTCAACGACCATCTTTCATCTTGAATTTTATTTACCACATCGTTTGCTCACTATATCCCTCCCAATTCTTTTTGAAACCCCCCCAGCTTCTTACAATGGCCAATACGCCCCCAGACCAAGACGGCATCGGTATGATTTGGTGGGCCGCGAGGAACCCTCCAGCGAACCCCACAGCCTCCTTCGCCGGGAAAACCATTCTTGTCACAGGTTCGAATGTTGGACTTGGATTCGAAGCCGCTCTCAAGTTCGCGACACTCGGAGCGTCCCGTTTAATTCTCGGTGTTCGGTCGCTTCGTCGTGGAGAGGAGGCCAAAGCCGAAATATGTCGACGTACGGGGTATGAACCAGCCATGATTCAGATATACGAGGTTGACATGAGCCAATTTACGTCCGTTAAGGCATTTGCCGCGGTGTTATTGAAAAAGGAGACTCGACTCGACGTCGCCGTGCTTAACGCAGGACTGGCGCCTCCCTCATACCAGCTCAGCGGAGAGGGGTACGAGATGTCTTTTCAAGTGAATGTCTTATCGACCGCCTTGCTCGCCATATTTCTGTTACCACAACTGCGTAGGTCCGCTGAGCTCTCTGGCGAACCGTCACACCTCGAGTTCACTGGCAGCGTGGCCCACCGCCATCTCAAGGCCGATACATTCAGTACTCATGGCAACACGAAGCTTTTTGACCAAATCAACGACAAGACCTTGTTTACTGCCAAAAGGCAATACGCAATCCATAAATTACTCATCATGTATGTTATGGATGGCCTCGTTCAAGCATCACCGCCGAACCACAACGTCATCATTACAACTTCCTGCCCATCCCTGTGCCGTACCAACCTTGGTCGTGATTTTCCATTTATTGCCAAAGTTCCAGTTGGATTGTTTCAGCTTATATTCGCCCGTTCGGCTGAAGAAGGTAGCAGGACGCTTGTTAGCGGAGCTGCACTTGGGAAAGAAGGACACGGCGAGTTCTGGACGCATGATGTGTTTTATAGGTATGCGATACCCCCCCTCCACGACAACGGTAGTGCTAATCTCTCTCTTAGGAAAGGCGAGCTTGTCACGAGTGGGCTGGGGAAGTCGCTGCAACAGAAGTTCTGGAAAGAGTTGGTGGAAGTTTTGAAGCAACATGTGCCGGATGATAGTGAATATCTGGTGGCCTAGGCGATAGCAAAGAAGAAAAGACAGTTTGCGCATGGTAGACGCTGTCCAATCCCCATTAGATATTTGGCCAATAAATACAAAGGCATAGGAGGTGCAATAGACTATTTATCTCCTTTCTCTCTATCGCGGTACTACGGCTGTCTAAGCTAATACTCCGTTTTGAATCACTACCGCTGAAATCCCGCGACGGTGTGCCTGTGCTTTCGGACCCTTGATTCCAGCGTTGCAATTTACACAGGAGCAGATACCCAGTCATCCACCAAATGCAGGTCAAGAGCAAAACGATCGATATCAACTAGATAATCTTGACAGCTGCAGAACGTACATATGTTCTCTCAACAAAGCATTCTCGAAATCCGCTCCGCTCTTAGCTTGATGAGGCAGAACTGGCAGCCGCTATCATGGTAGCGAAGTCACAGGCACTCAACTGATACCAGAGGATGCTCTATGATAAATGTATTCATCGGAGCAAAGGCTAGTATTGAGGAATTGCTAGCTCAGTCTCATGGAGTAGAGCTCGATGGCCACTAAACCCATTGAACCTGCAGACTTGCTGGTCTAGTTGGTTGAAAGCAAGTTCTGTCTCAACAACTAAATATAACCACAGTCTTCACCTCCAAAACCCTTCGTCCGTTAACCCTTCCCACAGAGAGCACTGGTGGATCCCGCCTTACCACAACCCGCATGCAGCCCATAAATCCGTATGGCCCAGAAAATAAAAGGTGTTCATTTCTCGTCAGTCAAGCTCTGCCCAGATGCGCTCCGCCCAGAGTTCCAAGTCCGCAGTTGTAATTACAAGGTCCCCTTGACCTTGGATTGGCTGCCGGAGGAAGAGATCTTGGAATGGAATGATAAGAGGACCGCTATAGGCCCTTATTTGGCCATCCCGCTTCTTTCGGATTGTGATGTTTTGGATGGCCTTAATCTGGCCATTTTGCCGCCGAACATATCTCCTTATGGTCACGATTGTCCACGCAATTTTCACCGTGAAAATGTAACTCACAAGCCCACCAGAGGATCCCAGCCACTGGCGGGCATCTTCCAGAAATGCCTTCTGAGATTCTGACCAGCCGACCTCTACCGCAACGCTCGGCCAGTCGGATGCTCTTCCCACTGGTAGCTGCTGTGGCAAGTAACTTGCGTCCGCCTCCTTGTTGTGGAATTCTCTCGATCCTGTGAACCGCAAGTCTATATCGGGATTCATTCCCATAGCTCTCATTTTATCCACGATGAACAAGTCCAGTCGCCTTGTAGCAGCGCAATGCATTCCTGTCAGCATTTTGAGAATCAATATATTTAGCTCAGGATAATATTTCAGATTACCAAATATTCTGTCTTTTCTACCGCCGTGATTTAAGAAATTCTCAGGGACGTCAGAAAATATGCAGAATTCATACTCGCTATGATCTAGAGAGTGGGCTGTAGCTTGCATATGTGCGATGCTTTGATATTGATAGACAAGAGTCTTCGGCGGCAAAACGCCCAGTATTTTCCTGACTTCACTAGTATCGCTGCTGCCGTGGTATGTCTTCAGGAAACTGCGGATGGTTTCAGGCATGTTGCTTCGATGATTGTGTAAACTGCGAGCAATGAATGTATGCTTAGGACTAGAACTGCATTCATGACTTGTTTGAGTTACAGTTGGCAGAGTTCACTGAAGGCCCGCATGAGCTTTTCGTCAGGTGACAGCCAGCTAGTTACTATAAAAGTCACTTAAGCCAGCTTAAAAGAAACCGAAAAGGAGTTTTATTCATGTCATACACAGTACGTTTATAGACTGCATTGCAAATTTGGGTAAAGCAGGATCCAACCACAGCAGTCGGGAATCCACAGTTTTACAATATATTAGGTACTGGCATGCATATGTCAAAAACGCCCTTGACCATCGCAACCATGGAACTTGGTTAAAGATGTGCAGCGGCCTACGAACCGACGCGCTTATATTTCCTGGGGTCTATATTGTCATAAGGTCAGCCGTTATCAAAGCTCTAGAACCTTCGATATAGGGGAGAGATATAGATACCTTTCCGGTTCATAAGCGTTTTACTGCGAGTTCCCTTCCCGCCTTCCCAGAAGCCACTTCTAGCCTTACCGACAAGAGCCGATCGACATAACGCGCAATCATTCGGTCGGTAAATCTGCTCACGGGAACAAAAGCCACTGATAAAAACAAAATAAAAGGTTAGATGAGTTTCAATACGCGATTGATATATTTAACAAGCCGGGCCCGGAAAGGGCTTTGTGGCTGGGTGTATTCCTACCAGATCATGCGATGGGCGTGCTCATTCGGATGGTCTGAAGCGCTATCGTGGCACCTGTAAACCGCAGGATAATTTCGTCAGTGACAACCCCGGAAGTCGAATGCAAGGAGACCCGTGAGGGAGAAACTCGGAGGGAAAAAAGAAATGCATACTTGTCACAGGGGAAGACTTTGGAGCAACAACTGAATCTAATTGATCGATTGGGCTGGTTAGAAATCCCATCTTTGAGACAATGCTAGCTGTCGGGGGTTGTGACAGCGGCTTGAGATAATACCTAAACCACCGGTGGCTCTTTCGGTAGTGGATGCATCCACCGCGACGAGGCAGTTCCTGGCCGGCCGTAATACCTAATGATTCCCTGGGCTATAGAGGTAAGGCACAGGTTGTTAGCTATGCATATGCTTGTTCTGGAAATGCCAAAGAGGTAGTTGAACATGTAATTCGTCAAGGGGCAACGACACCCGGAGAAGCGGAGGGGTTGAAAGATGCCACATACTTTTTTGGGTGCACGAGGTTGGCGGTGTGCAGTATCTGCTCAGTTAGTGCAGAGTACATGTTAGCTTCATGGTGTTCTAGTTGCTATGCCGAGGGCTTCTTGCATCGGAAGAACGCGATGAGAGGTAGATTAGAATAGCAAAAACATGGAGTCACCGCATGGAGAAGCTAGTGAAAAATATATTGACGGGTGATTGCAGAATGGGTTGCGATGCGTATTTTCAGTTATCGAGGGGGGTACATTGCAATACTGGCTGGAAATGCCCGGGAATTTTGTCACCACACAGCGGGTCGTACAATGACACAGCAATTAAGATTAGACGTGATGCTTCGCATGAATGAAATCTTGAAAACGACTTCCGACACCGAATAATTCTTTTTTTGGGTGTCCAGAGCAAGGAGAGTTCTCAACGACCGAATCGGATGCGTTGAATATGAAAATTTTTGAACCACAGAACAAGGTGTCAGTTGACTTACCCTGAGTCTCACTCGCGAATAAGAATTTCAATTCTGGGAGCTTGATTCCTAATTGCGATCGTGATTGGTAAGTTGTCAAATGATCACCGCTGTCGGAATACGAAGACGCCCAGAAGGAATATTCCTTCAAGTATAAGGCTCTCTTCGGAAACAAGAACCTACCCATTTTTCCATGGCATCCACGGCAAACTGCCATAGCGCTATCCCCTCTAACCGCCACAATGCTGGACGCGGGATAGGATTTCGAGCATGTCGAACAGGTTGGCAAGAAGCGACTAGGCGGTGAGCAGCGTCAACAAGATTGGTGCAAGAGTGGTACAATGGAAACACAGAAAGCAAAGCAACGATGTCGCCCACGATGCAAATAACTTACCTCGGCAACAGATCAATAGCGGTACAGCCATCCAAATATAAGGTACCCGCGCGGTGCGAATTCGGATGCATGAATTCCCGTCGAAAGCCTGCCAGAATTACGTTAGATATTCCCGAGATCTCGTGTGAAGAAAACTTGAGTGCAACACACGTTCCATTCTACGTGCGGGTATCACTTACCAAGGCTAAGATAGCTCCCGCATTTCCCGCACTCTTCAACACGATTGCGAGGGACGCTAATACCGTCACCCCCAATCTTGGTATCTTTAAAGTCGCGCAGTTCTTTACACCGGTCACACTTGAGAGTCAAGGAGAGGCTATTGATTTCCAGTAGCTCCACCCCTTGAAGCTCTAGCAGCGGGAATGATACGTGTATTCTACGTCCACTTTGATATTCTGGTATCACTGGGACAGGCACTCCCCCCGTATCATCATCGTCGTCCTCTTCCTCATCGTCATAGGAGTTATGCCCCTCGAAGGCGGAGTCGTCTGAGGCACCATCCTCGCTACCAGAGTCTTCATTACCAGCGGCTCCCCATTCTGGAGGTCTTGGAATGACATGGATATGAGAGCGATCCCCCTCCTCCCCGACCACCTGCCGTTGTGGCGAGGTAAACGTGTTCGAATCATCTTCTGGGGCGAACAGGTTGGTTGTGGCACCGACCTCTTCTTTTATGACCATAGAATTCGTCGCGTCATGGGTTGGATTGAGACTTTCTTTGACCTGCCGAGACGCCAATCGGTGAATCATAGCCGCAAGATAGTTTATATGAACCATTAAACTAACACCCGAATTTTTCATAACATGGTCATTGAAAGCGGCTTCTGTCCATCGGGCCGATTCATCTGCCACTCCAGGAATGAATACTTGACATGATTCAGATGGGTAGTGTAAGGGAACGAAGAGTCTCACGGACTCGAGGCCTCTGAGAGATTCTGGCAGCAAGCTAGGTTTGAGCGGCTTCATAGGAATAGTAAAATGAACCCCATCCGAATGGGCGGAAAACAAGGGGTGTTTGCATAGACGAGAGACAAGCTGGGCTACTTCTCTGTTTCGCCGCTGTATACTATCAGATTCGTCGCCGGCCGTAGTCATGACTCGGCTCCGCTGCCCAGACTTGGCTGTGGAGGGACAGGGAGTTTCCCTGAGAGCAAACGAAATCTTACCCTCTTTAGGACGATCATACGCTTCCTGAGCGGACGGCGCGTTGAGGATATCTTCAAGATGCCTGTCCAAAACTTTCATCAAACCTAATAGGCTGCTTGCTTGGACCTCATTCACCAGCCTCTTGAATCCCTGTTGCACAGTAATCTTTCGATTCACATGCAAGTCATCATTTACAATTTCAAGAGTAGGATTCCCCTGGCCTGGGTAATCTCTGGGTACATGTAAGATGCAGTCCAGCTTTGTCAGATTATACGAAAAGTCCGGGTCCGACGGGTTCATTGAGAAAGATAGATGGGTACCGCTGGAGTCATTCTTTTCTTTAACAGAAAACCTGCGACGGATTTGATTAATCTGAAACTCTCTGGGGTTTTCCATTGCAGCGCGTGACAGCGGCTTTTGAGCAGCGGAAGCGTCGTTCATTGGAGGGGGAACGTTTGCTGGGTAGCTTGGTTCGATCTGCTCTCTGGGGAAGCCGCCGTGATCCCCAAGGCTACCCGAGCCAGAGGGTTCCAAATTTGGATACCTTTCACCATGACCATCTTGGTGGTCTCTTGAAGGTAGACTACTTGATGAAGGGGGGTGCGCGAACGGGCAGCTGTCGCCAGCTCGACAACCTTGACGAATTCGTTAGTATTCTGAAGGATTGAAAAAATAACAAGGCATGCCAATGTCACTAATATACAACAGAAGACGAGCTCCGTGTTTAATCCACCCCCCCATATTTCCGTAGGGTGAAGCCACATAATGCAAATCAGATACATGCACGACATGGACGTTGTGATACACAGCTGTACGTGTGCCACACCAAACATGCCAATACAAAAAGTAAACGACGTAATTGCAAAACACCGTCAAGAAAATACGGTTATAAAACGATTCAAGCCATTACAAAAAAGTAAGGGGGTGCTGGTGTGTATTTGCAAAACAAGACAACCAAGGAGGAATAAGAAAGGATTGGAGATCAAAACGTACCTTTCCTTGTTCCAAAATAACGACATCTGATTGATTTTCGATCCTTAGGTTGCCTGCGCTGTGATGCGCCTTCGGCAGTATGGGGCTGAGAGCTTGCCAACTCAGCATCCACTGGGGGTGTCTCTCCTAGATTGACGGGCATATAGTGAGCGTGTGATCTTAAAAGGCACCGCGGGGATAATGATGATCCCAACTCGTGCCAGTGGGTATGAGAGGTTTGAGGCCAGTAAATTGGGGCAGGCGTCTGAAAGGACCCTCCCTCCATTGCGGGCATCGCATGTAGGCCGACCCCCGGCCTTACCTGATGCATAACGGCACGAAGTTAAAAACAGGATGCATGAAGGGGATTAAAGGTGATGATCTCATCTCTCAACATTGTATAAAATCAAAGAGAAGAAATTTATTGATAGAACAGCCACCCACAAAGAAACAGGGCAACGGGGCATGGAGGGCTCGCTTGATGCTAGGCGATGATTTGCGGGAACAATGGAACCCATGACATGGGTATACGTCCAATATGCTTTAACAGCTTGTTGTTGCCTCGGAAATCAAGTACCTCAGAGTCAAATAACTTACCGCGTGTATCTGCCATGATAATAGATTCGATGAATTTTGCTTATCCTTGGGGCTCAGGATGAGACAAAGCTCAAGGAATGGGCGGTGCAAAGCCAATAAGATAGCAGCAGATAGGGGCTACCGACAGGGCGCGGAGTATTCTATGCCCAATGAATTGGCAGAAAGTAAAGAAACAACCCAACGACGACGGAGAAGGTGACTTCTCCGCAGGGGGCTCGATCCAGTAGATATAGTTGAGATGATCGTTGGATTCCAAATGCTCGGGATCGCAGGCAGTCACTCACAGTTCTTTGGCCTAAGGCTTCTGGAAGTCAGCCAACCCCATCGTAATCACACGTCAAGACTCGATGATTGGTAAATAGTCATGCAGCGCCCCGTACAGGCGTCGACTCATTTTGACTCATTCTTAGTGATGCTTCCACACGCCTTCATTACTTGCGAGTAAGGAACAAAATCCAATGGATTAAACGACTCGAGCATACCTCGTTATGCCCTGAGAGAGGTGTCAAAGGTACCGAGTATACCCTCGAGATCTAGCTTGCGATTTGCTGAGTTGGCAAAGATACTTTGGGTGGCTAAAGACCTTGTCAGGCCATGCAGGAAAATATCTGGTGACCAGCGGGCGGACGAACGGGAAAAGGACAACTCAAGCCAAGGGAAAAAGAAGGCGTAGGAAGAAAGCTATTGTGATATCGAAGAAGATGTGATGAGATGGATGAAATGTCAATCTCTTTCTGTTCACATCGCCAAGGCACGTGAACACGATGTGACCGACGCGCGAAGAGACGCCCATCGCACATTCCAACCCCGAGCCACATATTGTTCATGACCAATTAGTGAAAAATAGCTACAGAGAGCAATCTACTAAAGTACATCTTGAAAGAATAATCCCTTGACTTATTTTCATGCTTACAGCTACATAACATTCCTGGATAGTGCAGGGGTCGAGGGCGACGATGGGCCTTCGCTTGACAACCCTCAGCGAAGCTTGCAGCGTTTACAAAGAAAACTATAATCATGGCAGCCCAGTAGTAGCGATGGCATGCGGTAGGCGGTCTGACGTAACCCTTCTTAACCCTTCACTCCCATCGTCATACATGGCACTCCATCTGAAAGGATGTGGGATGCACCTTGGATCGTCGATACGACGAATTGCTCTGCTTGATTGAAGAAGAATTTCTCGCATCGCTGGCTGAGCAGAATCTGCCCTCGCCACGCTCTCCACTTTCACATTCAACTCTGAGGCTGATAAGTGCATGGAACAATCCCGAGGTCGAATGTTTATCCTGGCTCTACCTTGCAGTTATTCGTGCTCTATTCCAACGTTTTTGTAGATCTTCGAAGTCTGGAACGAGGAACGTATCCCTGTTGACACCCACCTCCATGATGGATACGATTATACCATCTTATGATTTAAATCCCTGGATGCCCACTTGTTGGGCTGGCTCGGAGTACGCGACAGCAGCCTTCAGCCTTTCGCCTGCCTGCCTTGAAAGATACAACAGGGTTGGATGGATCATTTTTTTGCGAAAAGCCCGGTTCGCGGGTCCAAAGATCCTGAACCTCCAAAGGTAGAATTAGACCGGCCGAGTTCCTAATTTGGAGGGGTTGAACGCTTGATGTCGAGCTCAGACGGAGAGTGCCGAAGCGGAAATGTCGCCTGAACAGTCATAAAATAGCCTTGCCGGTATAATGAGATGGGTAGTGAGCAACATCCTAGAATTAATCTCAGCCCAGTGCCTGGAAACCCAACCCTGTGCGGGAGAGCCTGGTGTGTTGTTGGTGCTTCGCGACTGAGTCGCCTGAACGAAGTGGTGTTTGGGTGGGATTTTTTGATGTGAATATGAAGCCATGTGACCATGTTCATAATTGCACCTCTGTCAGAAATTTATAAGCAGTCTTGGCATTATTGGCTTCATTATAGTAGGGTGGATTCCTGGAGATCGCCAGATCTTTTTTCCGCCAATCAACTCGACCTCAAACAAATGCGTCTTGGAGCTTTTAGACTACAATATCTCATATCTGATGTACTTGTAGTTTGAAATGATATCCGATCGTACATATCCTTCTAATTGGACCGGGAGTTTTACCATCAAACACAAAGCACAGGCAAGAATAGGGAAAACTTGAATCTGTTGGAGCTTGAGCTTGTTCCAATCGTCTTCATCCCTTGAGTTTGACCAGCTCTCCTGATACCCATTGATACTTGCTACCCAGGTATTTGAAGACAGGTGAAAAGACATTAAATAAATATGATGCAGAAAGCCTAAAGTGCGTGCTTTATGAAGCCGATCTTGGCTGGAGATCACTTTAGAGCTGCTAGAAAAAATACCTGGAATGTGCCGAAGCTATCAAGAGATTCAGCATCGTCGGATACCTTCAGAGGCTGTCAGTATTATACCGACTCTAGCTTCTCTTGAATTATGGGCCGTTATCTTTCGCAAGAATACAAGGCTATCCACCCATCTGTGCCTAGGGATTGAAGCGCAAATTTCAATATCCATTACCGAACCCATCGGTAAAACTTGTATCCAAACTTTTGGCTAGATATTTTCACTGATAATACAAAAAAAGAAAGAAAAAATATAAGAGAAGGAAGTCTCCCGCTTGAGCAAAACTGATGCCTTAGCAAAGCCCGAACCAATTATACCAACTTTTCATACCGGGGTTATACACGCTCAATCGATGTTCAACAATGGAGAAGAGGAATGGAAATATCAAGAAAAGCCAATGGCCCTCCTCTATACAGGGCTTGTGGTCTGCTTAACCTCGGTTCCCTTCCATATCTGCCTATTCTTCTGGCTATTTCCGGACGAGCTCCCGGGCGGCACAAAGCCTTTCATCGGAAAAGCTTCAATATTGGCGCTGTGGTCTCCCTTCGCGCCAACGGAAGTGATAGCGGTCTGAGATTCGGCATCATCCACCGGTTTATCGACCGAGTTCTTGGACCTGTTTCTGGTTCCGAGGGATCGTAAGCTGATAAAGGATCGAACGCTGCCGACAATAGACTCGGGAGAGAAACCCTGGAACAAGGGACGGATGACGGGAAGGGATATGGCAGCCATTGCGATTCCGATTTCGAGCATACCCCAGAACATCCACATGCTGACGATTCCTGTTTGGTAAACACAATTTATCAGTATGGGGTTGATGAGGGAGATTAGAGCCATATTTTTGCCAGGTCACAACTAATAGGGCTTCTTACCGTTTACATCGTCAGCCCGAATTCCTGCAACAACAGGTTTGGACAGTACTTGGAATTATGAAGTTAGCTTCCCTTTCGAGTGACTGTTGTAGAGAATAATTGACTTCAGGACTTACATTCTGGGCCGAGAATCATGCCGAAAATTGACATGCGAGTGATACTGCATGCAATAGCACTATTCAAGTGTCAGCCATGTATATAAAGCCAGGGTGACGATGCGTGGCATTACTCACAGTGAACCAAGACACAGAATGCCTAAGAAAAGTAATTTTTTCTGCACCGACATTTGGAGTCCCAGCACCTGATGAAAGGAGCGCCTCGTTAGTGCTACATTCATTCAAATATCGACACGAGGCCCCGAGGGAGAGGTGGAAAATGGGCGGGGAGAGAATTACATATGGGATTGGGATGATAATTATGGCGAGGTCGACCAGAACGTCAGAAGCGGCGTACGTGATAAGCATTTTGAATGTGTCGACACAATATTGTCCAGAGACGGCCAACGAGTTGAAATGGTGGTCCATATCAGAAGGACAGGATGCGAATACAGCAACGAAAAATCCGATGCCCCAGGCAACGGTGAAGCCGATGATGATCCAGCTCCCAATGTTAAAAGCGCGACCGATGAATAGTCGCCGGTAGAAGAAGAGAACTGAAAGCTTGATGAACATCAAGGCCGGGACGTGCAGCAGGTTGAAGGCAAATTCGTACTGTCGACCTGGTTTTAGCATCTCTATACTCCCAGTTGTATAGGAGACCGAACAAGTGATATCCCGACCCCATAGTTCATTGAGTCCCCTAGGAGTGTTCTACGTACCTTTTTCAGTGTGACCTGGTTGTGGTCGACATTGGTAGCGACTTGTTCTGGAGGCAGGCCTTCAGGCGAATGACCTCCAACATATCCCGTTGCACCTCCTGGAAGAGAGAAATTGTTTATTAACTGAATGCCGCTACCTCACTCTTGGTACGAAGTATGAAAAGCAGAGCTGGTATCGCAAGATCATGAAGACAAATGAAGTCGGGTGTCTTGAAGCTTACCGGCTAGCATAATGCAAGAATTACTAACAACCAATATCTTTCAGATATGACATTTGTGAGCATAAATCCGTCCGCAAGTGAAGGAATTATTTAGGAGATGTAATTCTCACCACTGCCGGGATACAGAGCCAATCATCAAGGAGAAGTCCATGTTCCCGCCTAAATCGAACTGTAAACCGTAGGATTACGGTGGTCAAGCTGGTGATAGTGAAGACGACACCTGAGGCGAGAACGCCGCGTTCAGTAACATAGTCCGCCATCCTTTGCCACGCCCGACGGAGAGCAGAGGTGCTGTGATGAATAAACGAGTGACAGGAAATGAGAAAGGGAGAAGGAATAGATGAGCAGAAACAGAATCATTATTTAACCACTGCAGTCCTTTACCTCTAGAACGGAGCCGCTGCGGGCAGGGAGACCGGGAAACGACGAGGGGAAGAAGCTCACAGAGAGCATTCTCGTCGTAAGACAGGGGATCTTGAACTGATTCCTCGGGCGGCACTTTGTAATTTCAGCAACCCTTGCACGTTCCGGACTCAAGTAACTGGGATGAACATTGGCACCAATTTATGGAGGTGCAGACCAAGCTTGATATTATCCCCAAAGCTGGAACACGAGCGACTATCAAAACCATTGGCAGAGGACGGATGCAGGTCGTATCAATCTTCAAGATCCCCAACATTTACGCCGTACAAGAAAAAGGTCGCTGAAGGAGGACAAGAAACGAGGATGGAAGAAGAGGGGGAAACGACTGTGCAGTCAATCATGAATTTCATGGCATCATGCGTTATTTGCATGGCGGATTCAAGGTGCTGCATTCTCCCTGTCCGATCAACCATCGACATATCTGCTAGAATTACCACATCTAGCAAGCTGCAGGGGGGGCGTAGTTGTCGTTAGTGCAGTAGTTCAACAAAAGTTCTACATCGCGAGATCCCGTCGCCAAAAAATCCACCGGCATCCGCCTGGGCATCAATATAATTGGAAGATGCCAACGTCTCTCAGGCGATCAGGCAATACGGGGAGATTGAAAAGAACCCTACTTTCCCCTTCTTCGCTTTGATTTCGTCTTCTTCCCCCATACCTTTTCAATAATGGAATACAATCCGGAGGAATTGGAGCAATTCCTCCCAGACCGCAGACGCACGCCCAGCACCGAGACCTCAAGCCGCCGCGCTAGTTCCACACTTGACGGTACGGATAGAGATGGAACTTATGGAGATGGTTACTTGCATAGCCGGAAGGCAGCTCGCCACTCAGGCTGCCACTCCCGAGCGAAGGCTATCTTAGTTTCCATGGGGATCACGATAGGTGTCCTTGTTTATATGGCCCCCTTTCTGGCCATATATATTATCCTTAGGCGGCCTCCTCCTCCAGGCGACTTTGGTAAGCGCACCCTTGAGAATATTCTTCTGCTCTTCCTTGCGGCTTGTCTTCTATCCCAAAAAGTTAATTCAAGCGCTAATGCGGGAACCTTGACGGGCTTTCGTTTCAGCGCGGGTCGATTCCCTTAGCACAGTTTACAAGCCATTTCCTTGGTGGACAGATTATAGTCCGAAAAACCACAGCGAAGCAGACAAGCTATGGGACGATATACTGCCCTCCCATGGGATAATCGCCGTTGATCGAGAATGGGCAGCCAGTAGGCATTGGCCGGAATCAATGCATACGCCGAATGATACAACGAAAGGCGTATACTTACTCGAAGCATATCATCAACTGCACTGCCTGGTGAGATGACGGGGAAACAAGAGCAGAGAAGAGAAAAACCCCAACCCTATTCCTATTTCGC
Source organism: Arthroderma sp. MBC 929 (assembly GCA_030789285.1). Classification (NCBI taxonomy): domain Eukaryota; kingdom Fungi; phylum Ascomycota; class Eurotiomycetes; order Onygenales; family Arthrodermataceae; genus Arthroderma; species Arthroderma sp. MBC 929. The sequence continues at coordinate 104,544 of JARJUX010000087.1, forward strand.
CAGAGGGGCCCCCAGGCCTTCATATACGGGACCACGTTGGGCTAACCGTTTCCTCTGCACGCTAGCATATATTGCGAAAAAGTTTCTTCGAGCTCGTTGATGGTAAGCCGCTAACATATAAGCCATTAAGCCATATGAATCACTGCTTCGATACGCTACGCCAGGTATGACATACCCCAATACCAACCCACATCCGTTTCCAAGCTACGCCGCCGTCCGTGCGAGACCATAAAGCACAAGTCTAGAGATATTGACTGTCCGCTCTTTGGACTTCTAGGCGGTCCAGTGTTATGCAGATAACACGCCTCTTTACACCTTTGGTGAAAATATGGCCGGCGACTGGCAGCTCCGTCAATGTCGGAATTGGGATGAACTTCGCGACTTTGCAACCAAACACACTGCCTGTTATAGGGATTCCGTTGAGCCAATTCCACTCGGAGAGCACTTTGGGTACTGTGACGATGGATTCGATAATGTACTGAATGGGTGGACTCCTGAGGCATATGAGCAATGGAAAAGTGCTCAGGGTGATAAATAGAGCAGAACTATCAAGGTGCGGAGGCGTTCGGAATAGTGTGTTACACGAGCAGGTGCGCAGGCACAACACCAAGCGTGCTCGTATGTCATGTATGACCTTGTTGCTAGATATTTGGAAAAGTATAGTTTTAGAAATAGTAAAAGTCAATTCTTCTTGTGGTGCTCCATTATCCGTGAATCGATCAACGGACCAGGTGTACGTCCAGATACACGGACGGCGGGACAGAAGGGGGACATCATCCATATCATCCCAGGTCCGTATATGTTGGACCTCATTTATTTAGAGGAGGTCATAGCGATCTAGCCATTCAACTCCCAGTCCTTTGGCCTCGCGGCCGGTACTTAGAGATGGTCCATATGCATCTGAAGCCAGCGTCGCTGGCTTTGGCCCTTCGTCGTATTCTCCACAAATAGGTTGCTTCAATTGGGCCTTCATGATCCTGAGGATGATGGCTAGTCTCTTCCTTGGGCAGAGCGCATCGCTAGTCCCTGTCTCTTGCAGAGAAGCGGGCCCTGCCTGATGCTGACGACCTCCGTGACAAAACAGCAAGCTGTTTCTCTTTCTCCTTTATCTCATTTCCTGATCCTTTTTATCCTCCCCTTCATAACTCTGTAACTCTGTTGAGAGCAACAAAATGGCAAACCTCCGAAGGAGAGAAAGGGCAAAGAGTAAGTGTCGGATATTAATCTATTTGTCAAGCAGATCTCGGGCAAGGTCTTACATCACGTGACATGACAGGTTGCACCAAGCGGGAAAAATTGTGGACTTCATTCACATCATCGCTGTCAGCACCAATCCGAGGTCTGCTGGAGATGCATTGCATTTGCATGTGTGTGCAGCTGCCCAGATCTTATATGCAGGTTGACCACTGGATACAGCCGTTATGGTGGTAGAAGGGAAAAAAAGGTGAGGGGTGGTGGAATCCTTTACCATCGATAATCAACACCAAACACCTCCTAGCCATTGTCAGACGGGGGCACTGCTTTGGACTCGTCCCTGGGGCTGTATAGCACGCCATTCCATCTGGCATAATTGGCACGTATCCTGGAGGGACCGGCCCCCCCATGATCCCGACATCCTCGGCCAGTTTATCGCTGTCGATCGGTGAATTATCAGCGAAGACTAGAGCTGGTACAAAGGTGCTTATGTCGCTACTTAGTTGGTAGTTGGCAAATTAATGCACACCGTATCCTGTATCCCACCAGTGTCGCCCTGGATGATGCGTGGTAATGAATGAAGCAGGGGTCAATTCTCACCATAGGAAGCGGGGGTGCCTAGAGAGATGACCTGGCCTGAAGAGAAATTGCTCAAACCATTCAATCTATTTGGATCGGGAGTGGCGTTGGTTTGTCAATATCGAACTGCTCTGGAATTTCTCTCCCGGTAAATACGGGCATGGAGGGTGGCCGGCACGAAATATAAATGCATATAAACTGTCTGTCCCTCCCTACCAGCCTTGACTGAAGGAATCCTCTATTTTATCAGATAACGACCAATTGGATATATTTCTCAATCTCCCAAGCTTTTTGGACTGAATTATTAAGCTATTCGACTCAGTCGACGTACGTTTACTGCACATCGAACTCGGCGAGAAATAAAAGCGCTCACAGAGTCAACATAGAAGCTCATGCGCCTTTTCCACCACCAATTACTTATCATACTTGCCGCCATGCAGATCAAGGCTATTGTTAGCTCTGTGGCTGTTGCCTTCGCCGCCTTGTCTGGTGTCACCAATGCCTATCCTGTTGCAATCGAATATGGTATGTCAATAAATTGACACAGTATCTATACGCATCACCGCTCTTTTCTAGTAGGCTCCGTTTGCTAACGGCTTTCCCCTTACAGCGTCCGCCCATATCAATCCGAAAACTGTCGACTTTACCAAATCTGGAGACGCCTACTAAGTTGATATGGCGCGCCTCGATATTATTCACCTGTTTTACCCTACCTACGCCCCTTCCATGCCATCCCCGCAAAAAGCTACCACTCTCTCAGCCTTTGAGTCCGTTCTTTCCCCCGTTCCGTTTGATACTTTCTTCTTGATATCTTGGTTCTTTTCTGTTTTCTTTTGAAAGTGGCGATGGATAACTTTGTCAGACTTATGGTGGTATTTCTTTCTAACAGCTCTTACTTAATTTTTGTCGTATATATTTTGTTTTAGAAGTGGTCCGGCTTTTTAGGGGATTTTAAAGAGCAGAACGCATATTTAAAAGAAGAATTTTCCATTGAATGTTCCCACCACAAGAGTTTGATTTATACCCCTACCCTTCCCATGTAGCTTCAACGGCCCCTAGTATAGCTCCTTCAGGGACCCAGGATTTAATCTTTCCAAATCGTTTATCTGCTTCCTTGAAGATCACCTGCCAGTCCTCCTCATCACGCTCCCTCGAGTTGAACAATGTTAACATCGTCATGTCCATTCCACTGTGACAGCCGTCGGTTAGCCAAACGCACAGCAATGGGTTCAGCAATGGAATAAATAAAATATACATACCGAATACGTTTCTCCTTAGCAAACGGCAGTGTGCCGGGCTCAGGAACAACATACTCATTGATAATAATTCGTGCCCCCCGTTTCAAAGCAGGCACAGTCGCCCGTAGAATTTTGAGAACATAGCTGTCAGACCAATCATGGAAGATTTGACGGAAAAAATAAGCATCTGCCTGGACCGGTTGCGGGGTGAAAAAGTCATGAACCATAAGCTCAATCCTGTCAGATACAGCTTCTGGAATCGCAGCCTTTGTGAGCGGGGCGGGTAGGTCCTGCACTATAAATTTGAGGCCAGGCGCCACTTGGGCGATTTCCACGCTGGTGTGGCCACCGGACCCGCCGACATCAACCAAGGTGCCTGTTCCATTCCCAATCTCATGCCAGGGGTAGGTTTCGATGAGTTTGGTAGGAAGTAGTTCAGTTGCTGAAGAGAAGCTTTTCATGGCTCCCGCTACTCTAGCTCCTTTTTCTGGGTTCTTCTCGTAGTATTCCCAAGGGGATAGCTCAGTGTTTTGCGATAGACTCCATCCCTATTACAGCTCGAAGAAAAGGCACTTAGCTATCACTGGATTTACTCCGTGCTCAGAATCAACTGCCCTTACCGTCTGATTCACTTCATCTCCACCAAAATTTTGCACAGCATCCATAGTCTTTTATACACTTGGTTAGCTATCGTCGGCTCGATATGGAAGGCCTGGGCAGCTGGAACAATGGAAAGCTCACCCGTGCCATCGCCGGCCAACATTCTTCAAACATATAGCCCAGTCCAGCCCGGGCATTTTCGTCCGTAGCCAGTCTTTTTGACGCGGCGGTGTGAGCGACATATCCCTTGCGCGGCTCGCGAAAACATCGATGGTTAAACATGGCATATCGTAAAATGCGTCTTAGGTTGCGTTCATCTAGGCCACATTTCTCGGAGAGCTCTGTGAATGATATCTCCCCACCAAGGGGAACTTTTCGAGCAATATCATATCTCGAAATTGCTTGAAGGCTTGTCCCGTTGTACTGAAATCGGGCCACCAGATGAAATTAATATTCATAAAAGCAAGAGTATTAGGGTATTCCACGGTGTCTCTTACAATTGGACGGAGGAGCTCTGCCGGTCCTTGCAGCAGCTCATGCAGCTCGAGAGTCGCAGCTAAAGCAGCTTCACGGGCATTTTGGGCTTCGCTGGACTCAAGACCAAATTCCTCGGGGCCATTCTCGTCAAACGAAGGTGCAGGTAGTCCGTTCGTACGCATATATTCGTCCAGGGCTACCACGCTCTCCTGAATGCGGCTGGCGAGCTCTACAATCCTTGAAGCTGCCATGATGAAGCAATCTAATACTGGACTCGGATTGAGAGCAGTTGATGAGCTGTGTGTGCTTGTGTAGCAAATGTGTTAGTGTTTTTTGTACAGGCAAAAATTGGCATAGAGATGAGGGGCCTTTGAGGGATGCGAGAGATGCCGGACGAGGGGTTTATAGACACGCATGAGGTTGCTTGGCATCATAATTTCCCTTTTATGGAACGGCAAGGATTGTTCGGGGTTTTTTGTACTAAGTATCTCCCCCCTGTTCGTGCCTCAATGCCAACCGGTTGGCATGCAAGTTATACTTCATTTGGCTGTGTCTTTGTTCTCGATTCTATGTCTTCATCTTGATGGCCTAATATGATTGCGCATAATCAATGGTATTTCTTCACAGCAGAGACAGAGAAGGAAGAGAGCCCAACTCGCAACATCATCCAACCCGTTGACATACCGCATATACTGGTAACCAGGAATCATAGCAGCAATTCCCTTGGGTCCACGTCCAACTAGAAGTCATTTATTGTCGTTTGCTTTCCTGCCTTGCTGGAGTTGTCGGCTACCATGTGAGAGTCACCGATTAGACGTCCAGCTGGTCCCGAACTTGTAAAGTCAACATGCGGATCCCCTGACCCTGAAAATCACAGGAGATGGAACGCAGGGCTTAATATTAACCTCCAGACGCAAAGCTCGCGACTAATTCGATCGGGCTTAATGCTCAAGTTGCTCTCCAGCAATCGCGCCCTATCAATGATAGGTGGCAGTATTATGGAAATTGAAATGGATCAATAGATCTGTATTGAAAATCTCTGCGTACATCCAAGATATAAGGCTTCCAGTAAGCATCCCGACAATGTTCAAGATGCGAAGCAATACACGAGAGAGTGATAGCAGAGTTTCACTTTCGGGGGTATGTTAGGCAGTGCAGGTGAAGCGCCCTCCTGAGAAGCACGGCGTTATCGCACAATAAATCTTTTCCATCTTGTATAACTAGATTCTTGTGCTCTGCCCTGGCAAGCTTCACGGGTGTATAAAATCATCAGAAGACGTGCCGTTATCTGATCATAGAACTAGGTACTCGAACTTCTGAGCTGCATAGCGGTGAGAAGACTAGCAATTGAATGCCCGATGACCCAGAATGGGCTCGAAACCCCACAGTGCAGACGGCAGCTTAGCCGAAAAGTCGTCTGGCTGGTAGAGGGGAATAACTTCGCACGACCCCAAAGCCGTTGCAAGGGCTATTGGCTAAACGCATTTTTAAGTAGCCATCCGTGATTCGCCATTGCTGCGATCTGAAGGGGGAATTGGCGAGTTTGGCTCTTCGGTGGGTCGAACCACAAATTTTACTCGCTTGAGTGAAAAATTTTGCACAAGCTGAACCAACCAGCTATCTCTCTGAATATTCATAACAGCAGCCACTGTTGATATAAATATAATGCTGGAGAACCGCAGCGGCCGTATGGCCGGATATTGTTTCTCAAGAAACGCGCGGTCAGGCACAGGCTGACCAAAACCAACAGATCGCGTCGCGTCAAACACGATCTGGTCGAGGCAACGGGACGGGCCGCTCGCTTAAATGGAGCTTAATTCCTCTCCTTATTTATACCGCGTGTACTGTAACCAGAGACTGTGAAGGCATAGCAGCTTATAACTCATCTGTGCGATGCAGCATGTAGGTTGAGAACACTGTTTTGATGATTGAGCAAGTTCAACTGGGCACAGAAACCCGCAGCACGCCTCATCTTGGCGTCACGACAAGGCAATGGCGTCCGGAGAGTCAATATGGGCACCTCGTCTGACGAAGACCAACATATATACCCAAAGGTCAATTCTCTAGGTTGAATTCGAGGGCTAGATAATACCATCATTCAATGGTGCAAGATGCTCCAGAGAGTGATGTCACCACTTTTCTCATGGGAAAGGCAGCGCAACGCGTTCGACTTTCAAGAATAAACACAACATCATTTCACTGCTTGTGAAATATAAACGCCTCACAACAACACGCCAAAGGCACTGTGAAGCACAATATTTTCAATTTTGTGGACGCTTTCATGGACTGTTGAAGGCTCAACCAGCCGCTACGTGTATACGACACTCAGTCGTCACAGATACGTAGATATTTTATAAGTCCATAACTGATATCTCATACTAACAAATTCAAGATTTCAGACAGGAAAATATTGTCTCCTCGGCCACAGGGCTTACTATGTAGTAAGTTCCCGAAGCTCGCCAGCCACAGCTCAAAACTCGACACGCTCAGAAACTACTACACCACCAGCATTCATATACCGATTCCATCAGAGTAGCAAGCTGTACCAAACAACCCATTGAGTAATTGGTTGTTACCTCTATACTCATTGAAACACCTCCAATCCACCAATCCCATATGATATCCACACGCTATGGGCCATTCCGAGAAGACAGGGCGGCGGTTTTACGGCTGAGAGTTTGGGGAAAGGATGGGGTATTGATAACGGTCGAACCGGAGACAAATGGACAAACTATCGTCATTAAGTCTGGGGTCCGGTTGAGTGATGCCAGCCTTAGATGTCAGGATGAGAAAGTAACCGGGGAACTTGCCAGAACAAGAACCTTCCACCGCTGGATATTTGTAACCACGTGGATGGGATCACACCACTGTTGTGGTTGATGGAAGATGAAATACACCGCGACCTGGTCTCACCGCATGAACAAGGTTCGCAAAGTCTGGTAATTCAACAAGGGATTCAAGTATTACAGCACGGTAATTATACGAAATATTACCGACCTGCCACCAGTGTTTCTCATCTTTTTTTAATTACTCGATTTCTATTCCCAGGTACCCTGAATGAAAATCAGCCGGTTGAAGGAGAAGAAGTAAGTAAGGAAGGAAAGGGAAACGTTAATCGAAGAATGCCTATACGAAGGTCACGACCTGTTGGATGAAACGGTGAGGAGGACAAGAAACGACCACAATTTGTTGAAGGAACTATAAATAGGTACGGGAAGTGTGGGGGACTGCATACCTTATTTTCTCTCTTTAGGTGATACGAGCTGGACGAGCAGCGTCTCTCCTCTTGGGGGGAAGAAGAAGGCAGCTCCTACGGAGTACTCTATTATGCCAATGACCACCGTTGGGCAAATTAGTCTGACGTTTGTAACTCGTCTAACAACGTATACCCAGTTGTTGAAGGGATTCTTTTTTGAGGGCCATTCCCGCGAAGATTTGGCCAGGTAAGGGTACCGCCGGCCTGAGGTCCAAAATCAGAGTGATGGAGGGCGCGTATATGCATGCCATGACATGCCCATGTTTGATTTCGCGCACCCACCAGCATCATATCAAAGTGAACTTGGCGGCGGGATCGCCATCCGCGGATAAGGTTCGCTGCATGCAGATATACGAAGAGGTGCAGGATCGAGTGCTGAATGACCACACGTGTTCGTATTTCTGCAAACCCTCTTTCGTCGATTCTCTCGCCAGGAATCAATTACTAGTGACAAAACAGGAACATATATGATGGGTATCACAGCTCCAGCTGACAATCCCTAACCCAGAGATGACACAATGGGAATACAAATCCTCAAGCTGACCAGAATCAGCCGAGGATTCCCCCCTTGCTTGAAATGCGAAGAAGCTGACAGAACTTTCGCTCCGAACGGGTTCGTCGCAAAATATCGGACTTAACCAACATCTCCGTTCAACACAGGGAGGCGGACGTCCACTGCGACTTTTAAACAATCTATACCTGAACACATCGGTTTTTTATACGTTTTTGTTTCTCGCTCACGCAGAGTGGGGGGCATCCTTTTCTGCTCAGAAGCTCTTGTGAGGTGACTGGCCATTCAGCGGGATCCAAACCACAACCTTGCCATACCACTCCGTATGTAAGTAATCTATCCACAAACTCACCCTTTGCAAAAACGTAAAAAAAAAAAGAAGCAAAAATACAGAACGCGGAAAGGATTACGGGCGATCAGTGATGGTGGGGTAAACTTTGGAGGACTGCTTGCATCTGTTGATGGGAGAACACGCCTCACCATGTGAGCTTCACAGATGAAAATAAATGAAATTAGAAGCAGATGACCAAACTTGAAACGCGGCCCCTTTTTCTCCTGTACCTCGCGTGGTCGCAAAAGAGAAGCCGAAAACAACGCGCCGGCTCCTCCGCGCCTTCTAGAACACGCCAAGTCTTCCATCCTTCCGTTTTAGAACTAGCGTGGGGAGATCCGGCGCTTATATAATATCTCTTTCCTAAAAAGGAAATCGCGCTTTAGGGCGGTTTTTTACGCGATGCGACATCAGCTGATCAAACTCGTCGCTTTTCACCTGCTGGAAGAGCCGGGATTCTTTTCCCTAACATTCATGCTTTCTCAAATATGCTAGCGCCCAACGCTATTCAAAATAAAGCTCATCTATATCTCGAAATGAGCTCTTATTTGACGGCTTCAGCCTCCCGCTCGCAAGCCACATCTGCTGACGGCTTGTATGGAAGTACTTATGCAAGTTGATCTCGAAACCGATCTATTCTCGTCTCACAAACGAGACTACACGATGGATCTCGGTAACTGTTACATTCGAGGTAGTGTTGATTTCGCCGAGAGCTCACACGAGGCCGTCACTTCATTTTATGCCTGGAATTTCAGTTCGGCAATTCGCATGTTGCCGGGATAACGGTATCAACAGCTCATTTCAACAGCCTTACCAAGAAAGAGACCATGGGGAGACAGCTGCAAACTTCCGTGTATCTCGTTTATTTTTCCTCCATGTCATTCTGATGACAAAATTTTATTTTGCAGTATGGCAATTTCAATGACCGCGAATACACCCATACCCCCTACCTGATCCATGGCACCGGAAAGAAAAAAGTTTTTCATGAGCTGAAATATTAGAACACCTAAGTGTTTGCACTTCAGCTTCAATATTACGGGCCTCAAGCAGGCTGCTCACACGCTCTTCGAAGCGGTGAGCTCATGAGCATGCTTGGACAGGGGTTATTACCCACCCGAGATCCCCGGCAGGCATCCGGAATATCCGTAGCCCGCTGCGCATGAGGCTAATAGCGCCATCATTGTGGATGCCTCTTCGAGCTTCAAGCTTCGCATGATTATTGTACCCTACGGTGCATGCAGTCAATTCGGAGCTTGCTTTTTTTATTTATCCTCTCATGGGAGAATACCTGGAATCCGTTGGGTGAACGCCAAAATGGCTTACCTCGCCTCATAGTTGGCAGGTGACCACAAGGAGAATCCCACCAAAAGTGAGAAAAAGCTGGATCGGCTTGATATGCCATGTTCACATGTGCGAGGAAACCATAGCTTGATCAAAAATTTTAACAATAAATTACGAGCTCAATTCAAAATTCCCTCAACGCCATACACTACTGACTATAAATTAACAGGATCCAAAACAGCACAAACCATCTATAAAACAAGGAAACCCTGATACCCTTTACTTCTCCTCGTTATGCTTCGGGACCGGAAGCCCAACGTAGTTCCAGCAAACTAAACATTTTATTAGCAATTTTCCTTTCATGGGTCTGGAAGCTGGTTGCAAAAGCAAAAACGAAGCGCGACAAGGTATAGCTTACCCGATAGTCCGAGATCAGGACCGAAAGACGACTTATACAAGTCCTTGCCACCAGAAACCCCCGAATTCGGGTGGTACATATAGGCGGTGTCGCCCATGGCCAAGGAAATCATCGGTGGGACATGGGGGAATTCATGCAAACCATCACCGACCTCCTTGCTACTGGAAGCACCATCAGATGACACCTTGTTGTATGAAGACGTTAATAGCTTCATGACATTAACGCCGGCACATTGCCCCGTCCCAAACGCACGGCCAACTCGTCTGATTCCAGACGAATCTGCGATATCACCAGAAGCAAAATGGAAAGCCGAGTTAGGAATGGTTGAGGCAAATTGCATACTGTTAGGTGAGAGATTAATCGTTAACAATCTCCTCAAGATACCACAGGAGGGAATTATCGAACAAACTTACGTAGGCAAAACCTTGACGAAACCCTCCTGGTTTAATGCCTCGGCTGGTAGGGTGTCGGTTCTTGGAGTGTGACGAGATGTTGCCCAGACTGTGTGACCGGCAACCAATTCTCCGCTATTGGATAGCTTCAGGCGTTTGAGCGAGCCGTCCTCTTCGACCTCTTCGCTCAGCACCCGTTCTTCAAGCATCACTTCAACCCCAGCATCCTTGAGCTGAAGGAAAACCTTCTCTTTGAATTCATCCGGCAACGGCTCATTCGACAGAAGCTGACTCCTCGAATGAATCAATACGACTTTTCTTTCCGGGTGGTGATGCTTAATCTCAGCAGCAAATTCGGTTCCAACAGCGCCTAAGTCGTGGTCAATTTCATTCCGAATTCGAACAACGGAGTAGGATAAGACCAAACTTACCACCTCCAATCACAACAACAGGATTCTCTACACATCCCTGGATCTGCGAAATATGATTCTTCGCATCCTGAACATACTGCTTCCATGCCTTTGAAGCTGGTACAATGGGCCAATCTCTCTTCAAGCCAGTAGCCATGATAAGATAGTCATACTGGATTACCTGATCTGATTCATCTTGACCTGGTTTACTTGGTTTCCAAAATGCCCTTTTCTGCGACGGGTCGATTTCAAGCAATGAACCCTGGTGAACCTGGACATTATCTCTTTTGAGTTCTGGGATTGAGTTGAATCGAACCCAGCCCTCTTCGATAATTCCATGGTCTACATGGATGAAGGGCGTTCCCATGGAATGAACTAAATAGCCATTAGAACCCCGTAATACAACAAAACAACGATTCATATGAGCAGAAACTCACATATGCCGTCCCTCTCATCTAGAATCGTGACTTGTGGAATAACCTCTGGAACTGGGATAGGTTTAAGCGTCATGGTGGACGGGAGGTGGGCGTTTCCATCGCAGATGTTCAGGATGTTGCGAACGGCACTGTAGCCGGCATATGCAGCACCAACTACAAGAATGCGAGGTGGTGCGTTTGCATCAATGGTGCCATTGATGGCATTTATCGTGTTCACCGTCGACATAGGCATTGCTTTGGTGTAATTGTACGTTGTGGATTTTTGATTGGGTTTGAGAATTGAAGCACTAGCCGCTCGAAGGCGCGAAAGGGAGGATATCCTAGCAGAGATAACTAGTGTTAACCGCATTGTATAGAAAGCAGATAGAGAAATTGAAACTGAGAAAGCAGTGCAGAATAAAACAAAATGGTCAAGGAAGAGCAAGCAACAGAGAATATAAAGGGGAGAAAAGGATGCACAAACGTCTTTGGTAGCTTGGTGGGGGAGAGGAAACAGAGTCAAAATCTACTGCATCGGACCCTTTTGATGGTTCAAATTCGAATTTTGCTATAACACGGAACTTCGAATGCAAAAAGAACTCACCGAGAAAGAAAGATCAGAGGAAAAGGGCGGTCGGTTCTTAATGTACACGGATTCTGCGCGAGACCGTGGGATCAGATAAAACGTAAATAGAAACTTAAGGTCCGCAGGGGCCCCACAGCAAGAGCTTCCATTGGCCAATCCAGAAGATGATAAACTTTACATCATCTAATCAGATTGATCATCTTATCTGATATGATCCACCCCTCGTTTGTCCTCGGGAAGTTCAGGCCCGTCGGCGAAAGAATCAGCTGAGATTTTTTTCCAGCAAAAACACAGCCGCGACGGGTATTTCCACAGAAAACACGGCCTGGCTCATGGCGGGAAAAAGGCAGGTGTGATTGAAAAGGTGAGGGTGTCTGGATGATTTACAATCTTTTTCATCAATTGCATCCAGAGCACCTGATCAGATGTGCGAGTCTCCGCAAGCCCGGCGAAACCAGGGCGCGCGGCCAGATGCATCTACCGGTGTCATGTGACACGGGGCTTCAGGGCGCTCTGCAGTTCAGACATCCGAGTTTGGAAGGTTGCGAGCCGCCAGAACTTCGGCCCGTACTTTTGACCAACTGCACATCTTTCATCGTTTGCCGAACTTCATTCCCATATGGACTTTTCGCCTTTACTTACCCATCTAGAGTCGCATGAGAGGCGCAAATATGAAACATACGTTGCACTCTCCCTGCATGAATCATGAGATGGGACAATAAGTTCGCGTACATCACCGTTGATCAAACGCGATTCAAAACCCTCCATGGCTGACGTATATTTCCCCATGGGGAAGGGGAAATCCCAATCATCTTCACACAGCGTATCCCGTTGCCCGGTAGGCAGTCCAGGTGCAGATATGGGATTGCGGAAATGCGGGGGAAGAATGACACCGCACAGAGGCAAAGAGCAGCCGATATCTTGCCTTTTCAGGATAGAGTCATACTGTCGACATTTGACACTTGTGTCATTCTTCGAAGGAAATGAATCTCCCAGAGTAGGAACACGGCGTGGGATCTTCTTGCTGGGTTTCATCGCTTGATTGGGAATTATACTCTCACTTGTAAAGTGAAGCATTCCCAGCAGAATGAAAATCAAGATAGAGGCTGAAGTGGCGACGCGACCTGGCACACTTCCCGGCTTAAACAATACCTCCGCTTGTCCTGTGTAAAGGCGTGCATTATGTCCGCAAGTTAGGCCTCTTACGTCCCCCCCAATTCCAATTTCCTTCCTACTTGCTTTGCAGCTTAGGGTATCGGATTTTGAAAGTGGCAGACAATCCTCGCATGGACTTTCGCCACTCTACATATATCCCTTCCACTTATTTGCAAAACGCTTACGGTAAGCACTAGTAAGTTGGGGTGCCATTACGAAACGTTTAAAACGTCTATATTTTCAAAATCAAAATCAAACTTGGAGCTGCATTGAATTTTACATTTCAATCCTAGCAAGGCGAGATAGGATATCTATACTCCGTACGGAGTAGTATGTAATTCAGATCTATACCCCAGTCGGGGGCATCCAGGTTTGACACATGGGATGGAGAAAGGACAAGAGAGGCCAATCTCGCTGCATTACATGGAGGACGATCAAGGTGTCTACTGTATATGCAGGTGTGCAGGTCGACTGAATCAAAAAGGACTCCAACCCAGAGTCTAAGACACTGCTTCGACTCAAATTTGACGCTAAATTCAAAATCTTTTCTTGTTCCGGGAAATCTCATGGCGATCGTGGTGTGTGTATATTGCATTTTCACGTACATATTGACTGTTGAATCCCGGGGGTCGAGGAGGTGGCTTTGACGACATGCGAATTTGACCCCCAAATTGCTGCAGATGGAGGGCAAGTCAGTACTTTGCCGGTAACCACCAGGACCAGGCATTCTGCACACTGTGTACAGCCTCGTGGCTCTCCACAAGCAATGCCATGGACGCTTAAGCATGTCAAGGCAATAAACTAAAACGATCCGCTTCCATTTCGACCCAAAACCTGACCGTGAGGCCTCAGCGCTGCGCCTGGCTGCTTCTTATCGTCCACCGGGGGCTAGGCGCATTTGGCCGAACGAGCTTCGAGTTTACAGTGCGCCCTTTAGCCCCAGTACGAAGGCTTCCGAGTTATCTAATTGATGACAAGCGCCATGTAGGGCTTACCCAAGACTGGGAGAAACCTTTGCAAAATTTACCACCAGACTGGGGCTGTTATCCCTTGAAAGTTTGGTGGTTTTACATGGAATAGGATCTTGACAAATTTCGGACAGCATCCAGACACTGAAGTGGCCCACTATGGTTTGTTTGGCCCACGGTTAACTCAAGGGCTGTCAAGATTAGCGGGAAAATCTGCAATACCGCTAGTTGGCATATTGATAGCGGCCGAGGCCACCTCGTCGAGCCGATCTCGCAGGCAGGTCAAGGGATATTTAAACAGGGTAAAATACCTGAATGAGCACAGGCTCGGACTAGTTCATGGAACAAGTTGCCGTAAAAAAGCAAAACTTATATCACACTGAGCCGTATCACAATTCAACCATTTACGGTCCGCGATTCCAGCTTCCAAGAGACGCGGAAGGAAATCCTTCCTCCCTCCGCCACTAGCTCCAAGATAAGCAGCGGGAGGGGAAGACGGAAGCCTCGAATGGAGCCTCCTGCTATCGATGGCGATGGAAATGTCTGAGCGCTCGTGTTTTTTCCGATCTCGAAACAACAACGCTAGCCGCTACCGGCCCGCGGACAAATGTTGCGCAAAGCTGATGATGGGATGGAAAAATATATCCCACGTCCAACCCGGGTTCAGTTTAGTCGCATCTCACCCGGAAAACGTGGCACTTGCTCCCCTCACTGCTGACAGGAATCGCGAGACTCTGCTAAGACACTAAGCCATGGTGCAATAATGATTAGCTATGACAACGCCAGAGAACGTAGAGATTTTTCGCTCACGAGACTTCGTGTTTTTCTTTCTCACATCCAGTCTGACACTACGTTTCAACCGCGGCACGGATGGGGTTTGTGCGCAATTAGGCGCGGGCGTATACTTGTGCAAAATTCCCTTCCCGCAGTGTTGGATTTTGTAGTTACACCCTCAGCATCGTAAATCCAATCATCTGGGAAATGAGTGCGCATGTATGGGGTCAAGAAAGGGTGGAATTTCCCAGACTGGCAAGCCATCCCACCTCAACACCGGAAACCCAGCACCAAGGGAGATGAGATGGGAAGTGATATACGGCCATCCCATGCCATACCCGGTATCATGAAGCCGGAGTCAGTCAAGAGAAGAACCTGCCTCCAGAGTGGGTTCACCCCCTCTGCAGAGAGTTTCTGATGCCTGTCTCTGTGCAAATTTCCGTCTCCTCAAGCATGTTATGCACCACGTGGAGCTCCAGGCGAAGTGGAACGGGGAACTGGACGAAGCCAGGAAGATCCCACCCACCCTTTGCTGCCTCTCATGTGCGTATGTGTATGCACACGAACGCCGGCCTCCAGAATGCAACCCTCACTTGCACCATATATCGCCTGCATTATAACACGCGCCCTTTTTAACGCTGTTCTTCCCTCAACGAATCAAAAAGGGGAAGGAGAATAAAATCGAAAGAATAGAGTTGTGAAGGTTTCGATCATCCCGCACTAATGCATTAGCTTCCGTTCACCATGTAACGTTCCAAGCTTTCTCGTGGCGCTTTGCTTTTTTTTTATGTCCAGGATATTCCACTTCACGTTAGGCTGGATTTCGCTCTGTTGGCCTTGAGGGAAGGTGTTCCAGGCGGGTGTAAATCCCTTGCACAAAATTCTGTGCTGATCAGTGGAAACATATTCTATCAAGCCTCTCACATGTCCAAACCCCGATATTGGACTTCAGTAACCTAGGAGATGAAGATGCGCATGCTTTGGGGGTCCTGGTCGAGTGTCCCATCTGACACGTAACCCAAAGGATTTAGCAGCATCCACCAGATTCATCTTGATACCCTTGATAGAAAAAAACCCCCAACATTTTGGTCATACCACCCTTGTACTCTCTCCCAAATATGTACGAGAAAGTATGGATATTAATGTTATGGGAATATCTGGAGTACATACATATATGTGTGCTTAAATCCCTGTGAAAGGATAATACTCAAAGCATGCATCCCTGACTTGTTCTGCTTTTTTTTTCTCTCTCTCTCTGTATTCAAAACCTTCAACTGAAGATTATTTACCGTGAAAGTTTGCAAATCTCAATAGCTCAACGTCCCCATCTTCTTTCCGGTCGGTGGGAATGGGTGGGAGCCGGGGTAAAGAGGTCGACCTGTCCATATCACTTCGACAGATGTCGGTGGGATCTGGTCAAATCCCGGTAGCCGTCCGCGGCAGATTCTGAAGACCTTGCCCGTCCTCTCACATGTTCACTTTATACTGTGTGCTTGATGCCGGTTTATCATGCCCCCCAAGACAATACCACCATCTCAAACTTGTTACTCGCAACAGCCATCAATGGCAGGTGATATATAGACAGGAAAGCATAAACCATACGCCGCACTGCTTTCGCATATAGCTTTTCTCTGCTCTATAAATCGGCGTTTTGGCCATTGTTGTGAAGGAATTGCACTATGGGGTTCTAAAATAGCGCTCTCAGGGGCGGAGGGTGAAGAACTGTGGGACAAATATTGATGTCTCTGGCAATCAGAGGGCCGAGGGGCTGTGGGGGCGTTACTGTACTCTGTAGTCTTCCTTGTAAGGCCGTATGGTTTGATCTAAGTTAGTTATATTCGGGGTTTGTCTTCAGATGCCATGATGGCGATCTCTAGCCCAACCGCCTCACCTTTGGCGGGCACGTATATTTCACACCTAATTTTTGGAACAAAATTAGCATCCGTAAACTTTGTGGAATGATGCTGCTGCAAGATAAGCCGGAGAATAAAATAATTTGCTTTCTTGAATTCTCCGATACGAAATTCATGCATTCATTCATACAGATACGAATTTCTCTTTACGGTCATCAAGTGAGACTCATTTTTCACGGGCTTCCACTACGGGCCGGTTTCTTCAAAGGCAAAGATGACAGTGCCGATGACGAGGACTGGAGGAATGGTTGTCAGACATGGACCGGACTGTTAGGATTTCGTCTCACACACCATATGCATAGAATTGAGTATCTGTATGGATGCATTCTCTCATCTGACCATCTACTTCTTCATATTCGACATACCTGCATAGGAAAGATCATGTCTTTAATTGAACGAACGCGTCAAATAAGTTGGAGTGTGGTAGGGACAGACAGGTTCGCGCATGAAGCTACAGATATACACCTTGCACTTCATCCCTCTCTATACGTAGGTTCAAGGTGAATAAAGCTCCTTGCTAAGCGCAGGAAATATATACATTCATCTCTTACGTACATGTCTATTGCATGTCTATCTCGAGTGGACGAGGAGAGCAAAACCGTTAATTCAATATCTCCCACCCCTTTTTGCAATTACCACCTTGTAACGCATATCCAGGTTCACCCTTTTCGACGCTGGATGCCGGTCTGAAATTACCCCCAGGCCACCTGTATGCAAATCTGTTTGCCTAAAACCATTTTTCACACCCGAACAGCGGAACACCATCTAGACAACGTGGGTTGATGCTGTGCTTAATACGAAGGCCACGCTCTTCATGTATATATAGATACTTTCAACCGCCGGAATGCACCGCATTAAACCAATCTGAAAAAAACAGCCGATATGAACCTGAATTCGAGCAGACGGAAGACGGAACCTTCCGCTTTCTTGACCTTCTTTCATCTCTGTCAATATAATTGTATTTCTGTCTGCGGAAAGCTCCGTATATGGATTCTCGCTGGAGAAATGAAGTACGGCAGGGCGGGGGAACGACTCCATATTCATGCATCTTGTTCGAGTTTCATTCAAATCGCCACAACCTCTCCACTTCCCAGCGCATCAATATATGAGAGTCGATATCAAGCCCAAAAGGGAAAGATATTTGCCCCTCGGGATATTCCATGCAGAGCAGACCCGCTCACCCCCGCGGTGTGTGCACGAGTTTTCAATGCTTCTCTCCGCCTTCAAGCGTGTAGAGCAAGGATGGGTAAGACTTTCTGTTCAGGCCTGGTTTGAACCCACGTGGTCATGGATGGTGTCGTATATGTATAGACAGGGAATAAAAAGGTCAGTCACAATCTGGCCGAGATATACGACATACACGTACACTATTTGTGAACAAGATTGAACAATGAGAGTGGACGGTAAAGCACAGAATGAATTCGAAAACAACGGCCACACGTACAGAATAGGTCTAAATATGCATTGCTGTGGTGTACGGGGAGAGATGCGGTAACAAAGAAAATTTTTCGACGTATCGCCTTATAAATATTTCCCCACCAATCTGGGAATCCCCGACCTCAGACCTCGGCCACTACTTTGCCGGATCTATTATCTTGTTTATTTCTGAACGGCTTGTATAAGTCTTCTAGTTGACAATGAGTCCGGAGCCAAAGACGGCATATAGATATACCACTACAGGCGCTTCAGAGATTTTCCCTGGGAAATCGCTTCGATGGCCACCTTAAAGCGTGGCCGGTCATGCCTTCTGCTACGGCGATAAGCATATACCAAATGCCGTCTTCAAGAGGAAAGAAGCTCTGGTTATTGTTGGAAAGCATATGACTCTTTTTCATCAGCCTGTTCTTCCATCACAATGCTGTTTAACCATTCCCAGCGCTCAATCGCTTTATCAACTCTCTCTTCTTTGTTTCTACCTTGAGACGATAACCGCGGCATCATAACGGCCAGAAGAAACCAGCAACCCCAAGATGACTGGACAAGGAGTCCTTCGCAACGCGCTTACAGGCGCCAGCATTGTGAACATTGTGGCTGGAGCGCTAGTGGTGGTATTCATAATTATGCTGTTGGTGGTTATCTTTTGGGTGCTATCCCGTTTTTTCCCCACAGATGCTGCACCTCCCGAGGCAGAGAACGGCCAGGTTGTCCATCGCGTTGATTCTGGAGTTGGGCTTTCAGAGCGAGAAGGCGGGTGAAATGTCGGACCACAGGAGATCTGATCTGGCTATCCCCATATGTATATCAAAGTAGGTTTGTGGAGATTACGACAGGGTCACGGCGAGATAGAAAAACAAACTAACTTCTTTCGAAGCTACGTGCTAAGCTCCGACTGTCTTTGGAATGTCTCGAATTGATTTCATTGGAAACGAACTATGCAGTATCGAGCATCAACAACTGCGAGCATACGATCTTCGGCTGCCCCGTTTCAATAAAGACTCATCAATCAGTCTTGCCACATGCCTTGAATTGTATTAATGCATTGAATGCTACACATCGTCTTGAATCTTAGTTTTGCGCGGTTCGGGAGATCGACAAGCGGACGGATTGGCTCTTGGACTTTAGTCACCTTTATTAACGCGGGAGGTATTACAGTGCTATATCTGTGAATACATTACTACTGCTGTGACATTCTGATAGGATTGCAATATTATTGTCTTTTGTTGGTTAATATTAATTCCCATCATCTGTCACTCGGAGGTACCAATGCCATAGATACTTTCTCTGAAATTTTTGATACTCAAGAATG
The DNA here is from genome assembly GCA_030789285.1 of Arthroderma sp. MBC 929. Classification (NCBI taxonomy): domain Eukaryota; kingdom Fungi; phylum Ascomycota; class Eurotiomycetes; order Onygenales; family Arthrodermataceae; genus Arthroderma; species Arthroderma sp. MBC 929. The sequence continues at coordinate 123,789 of JARJUX010000087.1, forward strand.
ATAGCCCAAGTCTTTTCTTACTTGCAGAGTACAAGGGTTGGAAAATATATCAGTTCTCCATTCTATGGGTGACCGCTCCTGTTGCTCTTGCTGTAGAAGTCTGTAGAGAAACCGCTCGACACAATCTATCTGTAGGAAGGAAGTCTTAAACTATTATAATAGTTGCCATTATATGAGCAATAAGACTGAGTTGAATTCAACATCGTCTACTCTGGCGGTCGGCTTTCACTCGTTCTATCCCTCCAGACGCGCTGAAACTCGTTATCCATATATCTATATTCATTCCTATCATTCACCAGTCTCTCTTTGATACTCCTACAAATCTGAAATCAGCCAGCTTAGACGCAATGAGTCTAGACTCTACAGCAAAGGAGCCCACCAGGGTGTCTCCCATTGCATCCTCTCTATCACCTCACCCCCTGTGCGTACTCTGCAGAAACCGACCGCGAACTACTGCACGCCAACCTAGCATACTAAAACGAATCCACGATCGCATCCGGCTGGAATACTACCGCTACGAAGTGACGTTTGGGATATATCTGATGCCTCCGTTTGAAAAATTCACGGCAAACAGCTTCCTCATGTTCGTCTTTTCGGTGATTGTGTGGACTTTGTGGACTATATTGTTGTACTTTCTGTCGCTCTTGTTCCGTGAAATCGGCAGGTTGGGTTGGTGGCTTGCTGGAGGAGACGCTGCCTCCTTTGGAAACGTTACTATGTTCTTGCTGAATGAGAGTGGTGATCCTGTTACGTCGGTGCAGCAACTACCACGATCCTGAGAACGGCTTTTTTTTGGGTTCTTGATATTCGGAAATCCTGATTGTCCGTCGCCCTAGGTGTTAACGCCATTTTCTACGATCGTTTCGAGGATTGGGTTATTCATCACCTAGTTGACTTTGGTTGGATGTTGGGATAGAAGAATAGATAGATGAATTAAAAAAATATGATACAAACGGGCACATCCTTGCGTTCACAGTATATTCGTTCTAGCCCCATAGTCTCCTCATCTCCCCTTTCATAACTCTTCATTTGATGGTCCAAGAGATGTCCTAGTCTTCAAGGTGACCAAATATCTCCATGTCTCTCCATACGTCTTCCGCGATCATCAGCACTTCGTCCTCGGTGAATACAAAGTCCGCCTCAGGGGGGACTGGTTGACGAAAGAAGAGTGCGTGAAAGGGGATTGTAAGAGGGTCCCCTAGGTCCCCTACAACACTTGGCTGGGAACCATTATTTCCCGGAGATATTTCGATCTGTTGCAGCTGTCGAGGCGGTGGGTCTGGATGCTGTCTAGTGCATACAGCACCTTGTTCCCAAGTGTTGATATAAATAGTCCCACTTGGTCTCTTTATGTCGATAGATATCGCGAGCAGTACCTTTCCATCTGACTGGTTGAGCCAAAACGCCACGTCTCTTAGGATCTTCTCTCTCGGCTCGGAATATCCAACTTCAATCACAACCGTTGGCCACAGACGGGAGCAACGACCCGTTACTGGGCGGTATGAAGCGTCAGGATCCTTACATCTTAACGGCGTACACTGTGTGCTTGCTCCCATCCCTCTAAAGGATCGGACGAGGTCCATTGCTATCGCTTTCGTTATTATCAAACCATTGAGCGTGCCCACTGCTATCTCATGTGGGGGGTCCAGCAAGTTGACTATCAGTAGTTCCAATTTTGGGTAATAGTCTTTCCTTCCAGGTGACTCGTCTTCTAGGGGGTCAAACTTCGAGCTAGGGACCTTGTTAAAGACTACGTAAGGACTTTGGTAAGGTTGCTCGAGAATATCCACCATGGCCTCTCTGCTGGTGAAATCGTACTCCTTAGTCCCGGGTGGTAGGAGCTCTAGAATTTTCGACCGTTCCACTTCGCTGGCTGACATGTTTTCTATCCGGGGATGTAGATATCATGGCTATCACAGCGAATATATCCATTTGGATATGAGTATGGGTATATTCAACCGTTGGTCGAAGACATGGCATGTAGCTGCAGCTCTATTTTGGTCAGCAAAAGGGACTAGACTATGACGTTATAAGGGGAAACCAACGTCCTTTGTGCCCCTCAAGGCTAGGCTAAACTCCTCACCCAACGGCTGCGTGATACATACGCTCCATCTCCAGTTTCATAAATACCTCTAACAACTTCAAAAACGACTAAACTATGCAAAAATAAAAGACGTAAAAATGAGTGAGAGGGAGGGAGAAAAAACAAAGAACGAGGAGAAAGAGATACCCAAAAGTCACCCCACCGTTCAACAGACCACGTGCCCACGCTGGTAAACGCGATTCACTCCAACGTGCAACATCGACTCGGCCTCTGTGGAGTGAAAAGCAGTCAGACTTGCCGATGCGCCTTACCAGGAGTTCATTCTCCATTCACAATAATAATGCCTAAAAATAAAAGCACACGCGTGATTGATGAATTGTGGGTTTTTTTATGCCCAAAGAAAAACCATCGAGATAGAACGTGGGGGGAGAAAAAACGAGAAGTACCTGTGACCTGTTCTGGGAGAAAATGGGACAAGTCACAATTGGTTGTTGATGGCGAGAGGCGAAATATCCGAATACATACCCCACTCGCCTTCAGCAACAACGTATGATACGGTAAGCCCTGAGAGAAAGAGTATATGGAGTATTACTGAAGATGTAAAATAGACTTGTTTGAAGATTAAGACTCGTAAGATATCAACATTGATTATGTGTATATATACAGTTAATAAGATAAAGAGAAGAAAAACAAAACATAAATCCCCTGGAGGTCTTTGTTCTTTTATTATGTTTTTAAAAATTATTTCGCTGGCGCGATTGTTTTGCTTTGTTAGGGAAAGTTGCCTTTCTTGTCTCTTTCTTTTTTTATATCAAGGGGGTACAAATGTAGAATAGGGTGAAGGTGAAGATGAGCGGATGGAGAATTAATTATTTGTTAAAAATTAATTCAAATAATAAGGAGGTAGGTATAAAAGAAGTAGAAGATTAAATTTAAAAAACAAATACAATGACATGCGTTGTTCAGGGGGGTATCAATCGGTTGCGATTCAGATTAGAAAAAAGACAATGGAGGGATTAGAATATATGCCACGGAATAGGGGAGTAGAAGGATGAAGAGTATGGACGGATGAAGTGAGCTAGAATACATGGGTGGAAGAGTAAGGTAAATAATGTGAGGTAGGCCGAGGGTAGAGTACAAGGACAGGAGGAAGGTGGCAGGTAGGCAGTAGAGGAGGTGGGTGGAGGAGTCGTGGAATCTACCATCCTTTAACGTGGTATTCCCATGGGCCGTAGTCGAAGTAGTGATTCCAGGAATTGTTCTTGGATGTTTCTTTATCCCTGAATTGAGAGGCATTGTTTATAGCACGCGATGGTTGTTGCTGTTGTTGTTGTGCTTGTTGTGGCTGCTCGCCCTTTGGACCGGGATAGGCTTGCAAATTAGCCATGTCATGTGCAGTGTGCCTTCTCTGGAAAGCCGCGGCAGCATTGGTGGTCTTCTGCTGTCGCTCCCATAGGAGATGTCTTCGAAGCGATTCAGTAAGTTCGGTCGCCAACATGTTCCTTCTTGTAGTTCGGGGAGACTGGGCGATTGACTGTGGAGGGATGGATTTCATGACGATGGGTTTAGAGTGGGGGACTTCGGAGCATTTCATGGTGAGGCCACTTTCATTGTCATCGCTGTCGCTGGATCCTTCGCGGTTTGGCGAAGCGATGCGAGAACGTGGCAATGCGGGCGTGGATCGGGAGCCGTGGCCGTTGTTGGCTTTACCTGGGAGAACATAGTTTCGTTGTGGTTGGTGCATCATCATCGTGAGTAGTGAAGGTCGAGAAACCAGGTTCGGTCGCGAGTCGACTCGTTGGAAGAGTACCTTTTCGTCCACACTCGATCGACCGCTTTCTGTAATTGAATCTTCCCAGTCGGAGTCTGCTTCGTCTTCAATGGCGCTTTCCGAGATCTCCTCGTCGTCCGTTTCGATCGCATCCTCGTCATCAAGCATTGCTTCCCTTATCGGTTTTATTGTGCTGGGAATGCTGGTATTTCGAATCATATAATTCGGTGGTGGCTGCTTTCTTTGTGGCTGTGGTGGTAGTTGGAGTCCATCGCTCAAAGAACTTCGTTGTAGTTGTTGTTGTTGTCTGTTAGCCATGCGATCCTCAAAAGAACTCTCGTCATCCCCAGACGAGCAGCCCAAAGTGAACATTCCACGTTTCTTGTTCAGGTTGGGAGTGGTTTTGGAGGGAGGCATTGGCTTGACTGCTGGAGAGCCAGAGTGAAGCTGTGGTTGGGATCTGTAGGAAGAGGAGATGCGAGAGGGAGAGAAACCTCGAACAATGCTGGAGGTTTTGATGATTTCGTTTGATGAGACGCTTGTGTCGGAAGCAGAGGTAGTTGGATTCTCACTCTCATTGCCACCGAGGGCGACTGTAGAGCAAGAGTCTAGAGATTGATGTGGATGGGGCTGTGGGCGTCGGGATGGCTGTTGGTGTTGTTGTGTAGGAGATAATTGTGACTGAACTTTGATCTGAGGCGTAGGAGTGGGAGAGGAAGGCTTGGGAGTGATATCAACGACGAGCGGGTGTTTCTGCTTCTGCTGTTGTGTCTGTGTCGGTTGCTGCTGTTGCTGTTGCTCCGCTGAGCCAGCACTAGCAGTGGCGTCCGTTTCTGGCTCTGAATCCGAAGAAGCACAAGTAATGGGCTCCAGTGACCTCCGCTCCTTGATATTATAAACCATCTTCTCCAAGCCCAACGACGTGATGTGCTTCTCCCTCCCTCTGCTGATACTCAGAACTGAATCTTCCGTCAAGATAGCCGGTCTAAAATCCACAGGTCGAGGTGGCGGACACTTGATGTGCGTTTCTATTCCATCACCCTCATCCGAAGCAGCAGATTCCACACTGCTAGATAACTCTGGAATTTCCTTCGAGACACATCGTAACCGGTCCAACTTTGATCGACACAATTTGGAGTTTGGTGGCGCAACACAAAACGTCTCTCGATTCCATAACCTCCAGCTTAAATTTTCCAACCTTCGCCCCTCCTCCATATAATCTGCGCATCTAGAGAAGACTAGAACAGATATCCAGTCAGTAACAAACTCCTTCATTCTGGGGGAGTGGATTTCACTCACCCATCCACATTCCATGTAGACTCTCTGCATTTCTAGTATCGACTTCATGAATCTTAGCGGGGTCCACGGTAAGGACCGGTGTGCTTAGCCTCGAAGGCATGGTGACTGTGTCTGCTCCCAGGGAGGATTGATCAGGGAAATACTTTATAGCGGACTGCATAAAAGTAGGGTCCGCCTTCCTCCGACGTGAGTTGTGGATAAAAGTCCAGAGTGGTGATCTGATGCCAACTGACAACCAGCTTCAAAAAAGAAGAAAATGGAAGAACCCCAGCTTTTTCTATTCCCAAAAACTCCTGGATCACCGAGGTATGAAATAGTTTGGTAGAAAGAATCGCCTCCCGCTTGGCTTTCTTCCTTTTGATGTTGTTTCTCGGTTCGGTCGTATACCGATGTAGTAGAACCGAGGTATGATATATTTTGGTGAGCAAAACCTGTGACCACACAATAGTAGAGATGAGTTGATAGTCGATTGTCGATTATCCGTATGCTGATATGCTTGACTGCAGAAGAAGAAGAATCTGGGGAAGCTGAGAAGCGAAAGTCTCTTCTTTTGTGCTTTCCTTGTTTTTTTGGTGTGTGGTTTTGTTTAGAGTTGTCGACGGTCTAATAAAGAAGCGGGCAGAGAGGAAGTATATGTAGAAATATACTATATGGAGCGAAAGAGTTGGCCAAGGAGGGGATTTTGATATATAAATTAAAATATACAGAATAAACTAGTAATAAAAAAATAGGGAATTGTTCGATTTCTTATTCGTAGGAAGCGGCCTGCCGGGGCAGAGGAGGAGGTTTTTTTTTATTTTAATATACGGCCAGACGAGGTACCACCAAGATCTTTTTTTGCTTTTTTGGGGTTTCGTACGATCGCGATACGGAAGGAGGGTGGGTGTATTGCAAAAAAAAACACTGAGGTAACGTGGGATCCGACGCGGTAACAGTTCCGGCGCGGTGGCACGAAAAAAGTGCCCCAGTTATATTTTACCACCTAGGGCAGATTGTTTTGCAAAAACAAAGGTGGGTCCGGAAAATACCAGCGCATGTCGGGAATATTCCGGTTTGACACCACCAGGTACCATACGTACCGTATGTACCATACATACCAAACGGTCGCAGCATCTGCAAAAAAAAAACAAAAGAGTCTCGAGCTGGCGCCGCCCCACAGCGAGAAGGCCCAAAAAGGTATTTTTCCATCCCTACCGGATACTCGCGCTGGGCTGTTTTTTTTTGTTTTTTTCTTTCTTTCTCTGCCAACGTGACCTGTGGATGTACCCCAAGGCGGTCAGCCCCATGTCCCTTTTTTTTCATGTCACTTGACCGCTGCTGACAGCTCATCAGTCACAAACCACTCGTCTCATTCTGCTCGTCGCCTTCGAAGGCATACCATCCCACCGCATGGGATGATGATACTGCGGCTGCTGGTTATGGGTTATGTTTCTCTCTCGCCTCACTCAATTTCTCTTCGTTCTGGTTATTGTTTTCTGGGTTGGCCCGCTATCAATGGTTTGGTGGTATTCCGCGTTGCGGTGGAGCGCTGAAAAGAAAAACCCGGAAAATGGGACCCGTCAACCACTGAATCTCCACACACGATAGTTATCCCCTTCTACGAATACAGCCCGGAGGACAAGAGTAATAAGATACATTAAAGATCAGCCTTTCAGGGCGTCTCGGCTAGTTTCTGTGGCAGGAATTGGGGCGGCTACGGTTATTGAGACTAAGCCTCGGTGTCAAGCTGAAGAGAAAGCCACCGCTGAATTCGGTGAAGGGAGGTATGGTGATGTTGCCAGATTAGGAAGGCAGCTATCGTACAAGCCTCCCTCCACCCTCCCCCCTTCCCCTTTTACACTATCAGACAACGGCGTGTTTTAGCTTGATGAAATAAAAGAGTCCGGAGACTGCTGTATGCACCTTTGTGCTTTGTGTGGAGATGGATCTTCCCGTGGCTTCGGGTCGATGGTCGTTGTGATCTTGTTGTCGAATCGACGTGTTCCAATAAAGGGAGAGGAGGCTTGCTGAATGACCGCCTAGACTGCTACTAATTGCTGTTGTTGTTCAGCCTCGGTGCATGGTTGCTTTCGTCTGATACAAAAAGAAGATCGATGACCATGTGCAGCCGGGAAAGAATCACTGTAAAAAAAAAACAAGGTACGAGGCTTTCACCGCCAGATATAGGTACGTATCTCCATGTGCATCTCTTGTTGGGCGCTTCTTTGTCCTTGTGACACTGAAAGATTGACCCGAGCCTTGATGAAAAGTAGTAAACAGCCCGAAGAGGGAAACACGTCAACAACCAACTTGACCATGTGTGTGCAAGGTGGTTGAGGTGAGGTGAGTTGATCACACACACCCCGCCATTCTTATTATCCTCGAGGTAGACATGTCCGATCTTATTATATATCTTATTGATGAATGACCTCTGCGTTGGCAGATACCCAAGTTACTTGTGTGCATGCGCTACGGAGGTCGCCGGTTGTTCATTCCATCTCTCTTACTACTGTCTCTGGTTTTATTCTCAACCACGACTGCTAGATTGAAAGGTCAGGCGCAAGCCCGGTCGCAACTCAAGCATTGTTGTTGCTGTTGTTGTTACTATGGAGATGTGGTGCTGAATATATGTGGCGAGTGATATATACTCATAACCGCTGGGTTCTTTGACGTTGCATATGTATAACGTCACCTGAGGAGCAAAAACAGCTTATGTAAGGGGGGTTTTATGGGCCTCGGTAAGGATCTTCTTTTGATCTTGGCGGTTTCCATCGGTTTTCTAGAAAAAAGCATGCGTGTCTCCCTCGTACATACCAAGGTATTAAGTATTATATCTCTCCATTCTGATATCCACCGCACTGAAAACCCTTTGCTTACTCTCGCTTTGGTTGGCTCTTTTGCTCCGGCTTTTTTTCTTATCTGGAGCAAGATATCCAGACAATTGTGGGCTGTATATTCGGATGTGAGTCGGAGTAAGCATAATACTACATAACACACTCCGTATGGAGCTGTGTGGTAATATGGATGGAGTCGTCCTTCGATCAGAAGATAAAAAGCATGCTCCCTCCCTTCATATATCCACGTGTATGGTACCTTTTATTATTACATTTAAAACTATCGCGTTTACCTGCTTCAGCATACATATCTCCCTGCGTCTTCTAAACTCTCCTCTCTCTGCCATGTGGAAGACCGGACTTACCCCGTACATGATGTTTAGCGCGGATCATCAAGTACATAGTATAAGAACAATGCTAAACCAACCCCTATCTAATTATCCAGAGCAGATATGGAGTACCGAAATACCAAGTTTTCATCCCTCTCCTGTTCTTGGTTCTCCGCGTCTATCCAGGGGAAAATCAATCACAAGACCCGCGGATAAAAATGTCGATGACGTCGACCGGGTTTGTGGGTTTCGGCCTTTGTTTCTTTTTTTTATTTCCCTTGTGTGGTTGTACCCCTTGATCCGTTAGTAAGAGGGTTTTTCTTTTACCCGACAACTCCAGAGTTGTTCACCTTTGTGTATCAGGCACGCCCATCTCATGTGCTCCTACCAGTGTAACCAACCTCCCCCAACCTCCCAGGCCCATCCTGATAGGTACGTAACTCAATTGATTATACATGCGACGACCTTAATAAATGTTGCGGGGGAAAACTGGGGTGAGCATGGTGAAGGACGTCAATATGGACATGGTTCAAGCCCATCGATCATCCGCTAAAACAAACCACGCAAAAACCATAGTCATAGTCACAGCCATACTCCGTACTCAAGTTTGATATTGCCTATCACATGTGGAATGTTACGCCATCGCTTTGACGGGAAGGAGATCGCAACTATGTAAGGAAGACAAAGTTGAAAATGCTGTGTGCCCTTGCATAAAGCCAGTATCCATGTTCTTAATCCTGAAATGTACTACAGGCTGGGGAAGGGGAAAGGTTGGTTAATTAAACCGCGACAGATCATGTCATGCGCACACAGCCTGTCTATCAAGCTATATAAATGTCCGTCATCAGAAGATGTGGTGCATCAGGGTCTCCCTCCCCCTCTGCGGTTTTTGGCCCCCTCATCATACCTTTGTATGTGTGCACACCCTCAGCCTGCGAGGCCCTGTGTGTTGCATCTTTGCGGTCCAAATTCATTAATAGTTTCGAGTTGGTGATATCTATCTACTAAGGACGGCGAGATTAGCAGTGGCGGAGCGTAGGAATATTTCTTACTATTCTCATGGGGATGTATGTATGGGGTTGCATCGTCACAAGACGACGCAGGATCAGGGCTTCATGTTTTTACCCTTTCCAACATCAAACCTGTTGGGTTTAAAGAGTTATTCTCAACAATTATATCATATCGCTTGCTACAGGTACACGTGAGCATAATAGATGCTGGTAAAAGCTCCAGCCATCTATCTCCTTGAGCGAGATTCGACTACGTACGCAGGCGCCGACGATGCTAGGACTTAACCCTGCCTCAGGGCTTCAGATCAACTATTTGATAAATTTCGATAGAATCAAGAATACCAGTTTGAAAAATATACCCTTCTAATCATCTATTTTTGCGTACCTGATCTCCAGTTCCATTTCTGTTTGTCCTTTTCTGGATTCTCTTTGTTCCCAGCCAAACACAACATGTTACTACCAACGGCTTCGTAAAACCAGCGAAAAGGAAAGGGGGCTACGAGCGCCATGGAAGCCACTTCGTATCTACATCCTTCCATAGAATAGGTGAAAGGGAAAATGATAATAAAGAAAAAGCCAATAAATGACTCGATCCCACTTACTACGTCCTTCTCTGACGTTCCTCTCTTTCTTGCGGATGGATCCGATCGTCTCCGACCGTTGTGACATTTCCACTCTTTGCCTCATTTTGGTGGTTTTATTGGCCCGAGAGAGATGTGCGATGTGAACTGTGCCGAGTTCTCGGGACGAGGGAGAGAAAGCCATAGCCTATGAGTGGCTGCGGAGATGGGGGTTTATTTGGTCTCATCTTGCCGCCTCCCCCGAAGCACGCCGAGTGTGTGCATACGATCTTGTATCGATGCTCTTTGTTGTATTTCAATTTTATTTATTTTCACCTTGAATACATATGATGTATTATTTGCTACAAATGTTTGGATACGTTGGTTGGAATGGGTACTTTGGATACGAGGTAATGCACTTACAACTATATAGCTGGCTGGATATTGAATGTTGTGTGAGCCCACTGGGTGACGTTGACTTATTTAATCAAGCACCGAGATGCATCGGTTTGGAACTGGACTTGGTGGGAGTTGTTCCTGGTAGGAGGAATCAATCATCATTTTGAGAATAGGGCGAGATGTGATAGGTTTCAATCCGACCCAAGCCCAAGCCCGTCTGCTGGGAAATTCACCAGTCTAGACTCGCCTAGGCTTCCCGCGTCTGCTTCTACTTTGATTCTTTCTGCTTTCCTGATGAGTACATACGTATGTACAGTATGTCGATGCTCGCTCCCGTCTTCGCATATAATATTGTTTGCTCCGTCCCGCCCTTCCCCGGGCTGCAAACCTATACCCGATTTGGGAAACCCATACGTAGAGAAAGAATCTGAGGCTCTAAAAAACAGCGAGAAATCTCATAGAGAGTCATCTGCCTTGTCCGTGCCTGGTTCCTAGACCAGTGGCGTTACCTACTTTTGCCAGTTGAAAGCAGATCTTTGCATGTCAATGTGTCACATTACCTATCCATGTATGGGTTAGGTACTTGTGCAAATCCCCAATGGTCGCAGAGAGGGAAAAAGAAGTCGAGGATATTATGTACCAGATCGATCATGCTGAGAGCAAGAATGGCGATCAGGGGGGACATTCCAGGCCTCGATCTCATATGTACCTACCGATGCGCTGAACCCAGAGAGCGCAAGATTGGCGCGAAGAAAAAAAAGGCAAACATTTCTTTCGATCCTGACTGATTCCAACCACACCCCACAGTATGCAAGCACGGGATACGTTTGTCGATTAGAGAGGTGGGTAGAACGGGCTGGTGCCTCTGTCGCAGCCACCTCTTGCTCCTTTTAGGATGCGTGAAAACCTGGGGATTAGCCTGGTATATCCCATATGCAGAGCACGTACGTCCCTATTCTGGGCCACAGAGTCGTACAAACTTCTTTGTTCCCTGTTCCTTTGGTCAGATCTCCCCATCTTTGCTTTTTCTGCCCTGTCCAGCGACCTCCCACTGACTCTTTGTTTGGAATTATTACCCCGGATCTTCCATGCCTCCCATTTTGCCCTGGCTTTATTGTTATTCTCTTCCTGTTCATTTTGGAAGAGATTGTCAAGATTAGCTTCTGCTTTCACCACCTGGAAGATCAAATGATCTATTTTTAAGTTGAGGCGAATGGGAATTGAAAAGCAAAGTATGCTTTTTTGCATAAAGGACGTGCGCGCACTTTGGAGACGTATCGGATAATTATTTCCCATTTGGGAAGTTGGATGGTTTTTTCTTCACGGCTTCTTCTTCCCTCCCAATCCTAACTATCTGCACATTCGCTCTGGATGATCACTTTATGTTGACGTGAGGGTTGATCTGACTCGATCGGAAGAATCGTTTGTTGCTTTTCTTCACCTTCTTTCTTTTTCTCCTGTCTCTTCGTTCCTTTTCCCCAGGTTCGCAAATGGGATGAAGGCTGTTTGCTTTTCATCGGAGGCGATTGGCGGCTGATGGGTTTTTTTTTGCATACATGTCAGGTAATTAATGGGACATATGTATTTCCAGGCATCAAGTCGGCCAACTTGACCCTGATCGGTAATTAGCAACTTGAACGAAAAAGATCAGATTCGCTCGGGAGATCAGCAGGGCAGCATAAGCAGGATGGAAGAGGGAGAACATTATCAGGCACTGATGGGAATATCTCCATTCTTGAAGTGGAATAGCATCGATTTTCTTTCTGTAGCAGTTTCATATTTGTCTCCCGTGAAGAGCACACCACTCCTGTTCTCATTGACCACTTCAAACGGAATCTGTTTCATCAAGTGATCATAGAGAACATGCCTCTTTAGGGCCGTGGATTTTCCAGACGGAGCTTCGGGTAGCCTGTCTAAACCCGTCTGTCTGTCTCCTTGGATTCGGCTTGATCCATCTTGGGATTGGATTGAGCTTCAATCGGCAATTGGCGAACATACCTGACTGAGTCAGAAATTCATCATTATCGCCCGCTTCTCATGTTATTTTTGACCAGCTCGCATTTGCCGTCTGCATTTGGATTTAAAATTCGACTTGGTATCCCTTCTGTGCCCCACAGAGATGCTCCGTGTCCATAGGCGATGGTATATCACTGCTGGTTGTGCACAACATAAAGGACTGATGTGGCTTGAAGGAAGAATGAGCGAATGTCCTCCTACATATACAGTACGTATGTTCGAAACCTGTATTTAGCTTGTGTGCAAATCTCGTTTTCATGCAGGATGCTGCTGGGTTTGACGACGCCGCAGAAAATCCAGGGGCCAAGTCAACTGCATCTGATAGATAACCCTGCCAAATACCACCAGCACGGTTCGAGTCAGCGCCATAACTATTGCAATGAACTGTGGATACGGAGCAGTGCGGTAGATAGTCGATCCAGATTTTGTTGAACTTGCCGTTCGTCAAAATAGTGTTGACCTGAATCGGGGTTTACTCGGCTCACCTACACAAAGACGTTGCCGTTGGAAGTATCATTCGTTTTTTATGACTGCATCACTGGTACTGATCCATGTCATGTCAAGGATATGCTGGCCGACGTGAGAAAAAAATGAAATCATACCAGCTGGATGTCGCCTTACCCAAGGGCCTGCTTTTCTCCAGTCAGCCCAATCTTTAATCTATACCAGGTTCAATTATTTTTTCTATTTGTCCAGGATTTCCACTATTCCATGCATCCATTCTTACGGATCGATAGGAATGCGCCAGTGAGATTTAGGTGCATTCACAAAAAAAACGAGTCACACCTACGACGTATATCGATACCCTGCCAATGATTTCATCCATGCGGCTCGCCTCCTTCATTTCTGGAATGATAGCTTGTCTATCTGCATTTAGCTTGATTTTAACCTTGAAAATTAGACCAATGGATTGGACATCTCGCTCTCCTTGCTATATATCTCAGCCAGGAGCATCCCTCAACGCATCCCACACGGAAAATTTTGATTATGGGTATTGTCAATTTGAAGGTGCCACGAGGAAAACATACTGTCTGTGACTGAGAGAACGCTGCTCATTTCCGAAGTGCTCCGAGGTATGGCGATGATGGCTTGTTGAACCTCGCGCTTAAAAACTCCGCCGTGGTAACAGTGAAGCCTTCATTCTCGCCCGCCCTGCTATGCGTGATATGACCTACGCTCGGGACCTCGTGTGGTGACGTGGTTCTGGGATTGGAATTCAGACGTGTTATCTCGTTCTGTTCACCTACTCTGAAAATCTTTCTTCTCTGCCTGCTGAACAGGCATCTGACTTTACCGACGTGGAGGTTGGATGGCCACCACCAACCCCGGTCCTTGCATACCATTTTGTACTCTTCAGCAACATCTTCAGGTGATATAATTAGGGTTATATCACAATTCAAAAGCGTCTGGACCCTGATTTTCTTCAGGCCTGATAGGCCAAGGGCTGCTAGGCCGACAGCTGCTTGTAGCACAGCTGAATTGAATATAAAATGGCCTCGTGATTATTCACCGATGCAATCCACAAATGGGGTAAGGGAGAAGGAGTTGAATTAAATATGGTTCGTCGATTCATTGAAGTCAAGCCCAAGGCTGTCACACATGAGTGGACGTTCGGACATCTTCCATCTCTTCTAGACTTTCGCCCAAGCAGTTGGAGGGGGAGGAGCTATTCGTGTGGCAACGACGAAATTGGGCTGGCGCAGGATGGAGGGATGGAGGGATGAAGGAATGGAGGGTGAGAGAAAGGGAAATTGAATGATGAAACAGTCTTGTTTTTGATATAAAATCAAGACAATGGCTGAAATATTACGTCTGACTTCGTATTTCACCGTTGCACAAGATATTTTTTGCAGAAATCTTCCGGCGCGTCACCCCCCCTTTCCCCCCGGAGAGAGCTCGAATGAAGGCAATACAAAGCAGATACGTGGCAATGACTTGACCGCGAAGTAGCTCCGTCAACAGCCTTATCGTATACCGTATTTAAAGGATTTCCTGTCACCTGTCAACATCCCACCGGCGTTCTCCCCCGGATCTTCCCCCTTTTTTGACTTTGGGCTTGATCTTCCTTTCTTTTGGGACTCGTCGGTTCTTTTCGGCCAAACTCTTCCTTGGACCCTGTGGCTTGAATCTGTGTTGTACGATATGGGAAAAGTCTTTCGATAGGATGTTTTGAGAGATTGCCCCCCTCGAATGAGGCCTTGAGGCATGCTTTACTGGTGATCGATCTCCAAAATGATACGAGGAGAATCTGATAATACCTTCTTGTCTCGAGCTATTTTTACCACCACCTCTCATTCTGCGCAGCTGGATTCCGTTGGGTGGGGCAGGTCAAGAGACCCAGATAGTTGACACGTTGTATTATCTCTCAGAAGATCATTCATCCGTTTCTTCACAGATATCGTCGCAGCTGGACAGACGCCGCCCGGGGGGGGGGGGGG